>OMNW01035853.1:0-49098 GCA_900303245.1 Selene dorsalis
TACACTGAAGGAATGTTTCCTGATAAATGAGCTTTGTTGCATTTAAAAATATCACAATTATATCAATAACAGTGATAATTTGATCACTTTAATCGAGGTATCAAATTTTCCATATCGTTACATCCCTATTTCCCACATAGCACACATATGTCTAGCTGACGTCGACGTCTGACAAGTATCGGCCATATAGACGAATACCTTCAAAATTAGTCCCAGCTCATCAATCGTCTCTGTTACGTTGGCTTTAGGCCGGCCACATATGGAAGTAGCCACAGCAGGCGGGACTTCAGTTCCTTTCATGGCTGACCAGGACGCTTTCAACTTCGTCACAGTGGGTTTCAGGTAAGCTATGGGATACACTACTAGAAAATAGGTGTTTCGTTTCTTCTGTGACAGTTAAATGTTCCCGGTAAGTGGCAATGCATGACTCAGTGTAAGTTACCAGCACTGCACAGGTCCCTACCAGCCAACTTACAGATCTCAATAGTTTAGCCAATATAAATCACGGTATTAAGATTATTTTAACATGCTACAGCTCACCAATTACGTTTTAATCGTATTTTTCCCTGTTGGACGTTATCTGGCTGGAAAAGGGGTGGAAGAGGTTCCTAGTGCTCCTGCCCATCATCCCGGGGAAGTTAGGAGCCTGGCTGTGTTTTTCATACACATATGCCCCGTGCCAACATTAACCATCGACAGTTTTGATTTCCACAATGTCCCCAAATAAATGCTTTCTGACTATGTTATGTAAGTGAAATTGAAGCTGATGTCAGGGTCATAAAATACTGTTACACACACAACATGCAGTGAAAGTATTTTTGGACAAGCTAACAATTTTACATGGACAAAAATCCTTTGCTGTCATTGCCAATGACTGCCTGAAGACTGCAACCATGAAAGTGGCCACTTTTCAAGCAGAGAGGGAGAGGATTTCCCATCCAGATATTCAAGTACAGTAGCTGATTTATTTTAACCTCTTAAGTACGAGCCCCCGGTACAGAGGACAGTGTAAGATATGTGCTGCATAGATGATATCTGTGCTAGCTAGAAGCACAGCTGAGATGTGTGGGTAATGTGTGTAATTCCTGTGTGTGTGTGTGTGTGTGTGTGCGCGCGCGCATGCAGTCGGTGAGAGGGATGCTGAGAGAACCCAACAGAGGCCATCAGTGAGCTGTTGTACTTGTCTGTCTTTGCACTGTATCTGCTGCAGGAGGAGGGAGGAGCTCCTCCATCACTGCTCTGTGTCTGTGGTGTGTGAACCTTTCACTTCCTGTCACAGGTCCTTGGTGAGTCCATGGCTTGAATTTCCCACAATGCCAAGAACTCCACTCTACCAGTCAGCGGCGGCTCCAAAGCCTGTGTGGTCTGACTGAAGCAGCTGCACAGGTACAAGGCAAGGCAAGTCATGACTCCACTGTCACTGTGATCTGACACCATGTTGGCTGATCACTGATGTGATCTGCTCTCAAGCAGCCTACCTGGTGGAGTGTCAGGCCCCAACAGCGGGTCAGAAGGGCCTGATGGAACCCGCTCAGTTTGCTTGGGCCAATCAGTCCATTCAGATGGTCAAACATGTCAAACATGGTGGACACAGCCAGCACAAAGTCTCAGATACACACCGACCTCCCTGCATCATTGTACTGATGAGTCCTCGTCATGTGGTTGAAACCATCCCTGACTGAAGCCAGTGGTCCGCTCCTCTGCTCAGGTGCTCTCTGCAGCCACCATCGTGGCCACACACGCCTCTGCTCTGTGTAACGCCTGTTGCCTGGCCTCCTCCAAAACCCCCAGCCCTGTGGCCAAGAGACAGTTTGTCCAGTCTGCCAAAGAAGTGGCCAACACCACTGTCACCCTGATCAAGTCTGTTGAGGTTTGTGATTGTCTGAAATTCATCATCAGTGAAGCAAATGTCTAACAGGACTAACATAAAGTTACCATGAGAGAGAAGCTCAGACTCTGCACCTCCTCACTCCTGACCAATCAGTTGGTGAAATGGTGAAAAAAAGTCACAAATATTAGACACAAATCCTGATTGTAGTGTTGTTATAAAGGGCAGGCACTGTTGAGATGACTGTAGTATGTAGCTCAGAACCTGAAGAATCCTGATTGTTTTGACCCCAACTTAACACCTATATTCATCTGTACTTTACATAGATAAGAAGATCAGAACAACGACTTTATACCCACTAGATGTAGATGTAGTACACGTAGTGATAAAATGAGTTGCTATGACAACCTTCTAAGCATCACCAGCGTTCATTCAGTCTCTGTCAAAGTACAAGCCAAAAACATGGACGTCTTTGAAAATATAACATTTGAGTATGGTCCTCTGATAAGGATGAGGGAGGGGAGAAGCGTCAGCCACTTGTACCAACACCCAGGTTTGCCAACATTACATCTACTGAGCTGTTAAAACGTAGCCTTTCCTGTTCATACAAAGTAGAGCTGCCCGCTGTGAGTCGCTGGCACTGCTGCAGCTCAGTGTGTGCAGCATCGCCTGGCAACAGTGAATGTTTATCCTGACTGAGGGAACTATTTTTGCTGGCGGAGCCAAATAAAATACTAAATAATCTATTTCACCGCTTTTCTCCAACATTTTCTTACTCAGTATTGCTATTTAAACTGTTGTTGAACTGTTGTATAAAAGCAATATCACACAAGAGGGAGCGATGTAATTGTCTTCGGCATGAAGCCAAAAGCTGACTGCCTATGACCAAATCATAGCCATGACAATAATACAGTACAACATCACTTCATCTCGTATGATATTCCTTAAATATGAAAATCTAAGGATTTGTTACTTTGCTGTCCTACTGCAGCATCTATTTCTTTTTTTTTCCACTTGTGTTCTCAGCCTGTTGTTATGTTCCTCTAAAATTAATTCTGTCAGTGCTTTGTAAATCTGACATTTGCTTTAAGTACTGTTGTTTTCAACTTGGACTTGCTTCCTCAGTAAAGGGGACACTTTTCATTATTTTTTTTCCCCATTTTAATCAGATCATAATCTCAAACAAGTGGACAAAATAGCTTAATATACTGCAGTGCACTGGCTTTCTTTAGTGGACGATACCAATTTTTGTGTCACTAGAGGTCTCTGTCTTTTTATTATTATTGAAGAATACAAATGTACAAACTGGTATACGGGTCAATGACATGATGCAACCCAATGTCAAGTGGTGTAACCGGTATGTTTTCATAAAAAACTGACTATATACAGGAAAATAAATCTGGACTCAAATGTGGAAAAAATGTAATTCACCTTTGCAACGCAACACTATGTTTCTTGACAAACTTTACATAATTTGTCATAGGGCTGCAACGATCACTCGAGTAATTCGAATAATGCGATTACAAAAAATGATCAAGGCATGTTTTCCTGGATTGAAGCTTCATTTAATTAATTACACTGGCTATATATGGCATACACCACTAGTGTTTCACGTGGACTTTTATCAGCGTTGTCAGAGCTCGGCAGTTATGGGGCGG
Source organism: Selene dorsalis (assembly GCA_900303245.1). Classification (NCBI taxonomy): domain Eukaryota; kingdom Metazoa; phylum Chordata; class Actinopteri; order Carangiformes; family Carangidae; genus Selene; species Selene dorsalis. The sequence goes on from OMNW01035853.1 coordinate 3,487, forward strand.
GTTTGTGTCATGGTGCCGCAGAGACGAGAGCTGGGACACCAGGTCAGAGGCTGATGTTGCAAGGTTGGTTTTCGGCCAAGAGACGCCAGGTGGAAGACAGAAAGCCTCCATTCTCCCTGTAACAAGTTAGTCATTTACTTAACCATCACAGTTAATCTAAAACTGTTTAATTAAGGTAAAAATGAACCATAACAAAATCTGATAACCTTGGTCAGGAGGGAGGGGAGGGGAGGAGCGGGCCAATGAGAGCTGAGAGATTTCATTTGGCTAGCCCAATGTCCTTCAAGAAAATCAACCAATGGGCCACGTTTCGTGTCTCAGGTACTGTTGTGGTCGATAAAAACTACATACTTTTTTGATTAAATTATGACAGACCTGGGCAGGCCCAAAGATGTGCGTCGGCCACCACCACCCCACCCCTCTCTCATGCACATGCACACTCACTCACTCATTTACTCACACACACTCACACCTCTTCTAGTGAAGAGGCAGCAACAACTTCACAAGATAATGATAAGAGCATATGAAAAAAAAATACACAGTGTTAAAATTTTGTAGTAGTAGATTTAACAGAAACTGTATATTCATTATAATTCATTGGTGATCACACAGCTCCAGGTGCACCCTGGACATCTCTAGAAGAGCTCCATTAATTTGTCTTCATGGATGACACTTGGTCACCGCATGAGGTTGCAATTCATCAGAATTACTAAGTAGAAGAGAAAAAATATGAAAGGTAAATGACATGATGTGAAAAAAGACTCTCCTGTCGTTCAAACAGAATGAATGGCTAATTACTATTAATTAATTAATTACTACTAATCTGTAGGACCTGGAGATCAGATATTTTGTCAACAATCCAGAGCGTATAGCACTGATATTATAACGTTAGTTGGAGCTTCATCTCCTGGATTTAGTCATAAAACTTGCCTTGAGTTTGCCATTGTTTGTAGAACTACAGACTGATAATATAAAAAGTGGCTAACACGAGACGAGGCTAGATCGGTGTTGGGTCAATATAACTAATCTAAACAGTTCACAGTTAGTTTATGCACTTGTGGACTGAGCAGGGTGGAGAGGGAGGCCTTAACTTCTACCTAAGCCCGGGTCCCCTTCTAATGACTGCTACAACTGAAGACAGCAGCACAACCAGATCTGTGTAAAGATTTAAATGGAGATGGGATTTCCAAGTCAATAATACAAAATTATTTGTTCACGGTCACAAGAATATATGCTGATTTACTTCATATACTAAATCAAAAACAAACAAACAAAAAACGCTAGAAAGTCAACTTTTCTTCACAGAGTCACTTAATTGGAGCTGGAAATGTAGATTCTATGATATTCCACTTTTTAACTCATCAATTCATAAAATACATAAGAAAATGGAACCACAGGGCCCCAAAACACTTGCTGAGGCTGGTTCTGTGCTGGGAGAGATAAAAGTAGGGAGAACAAGACTATTAGTAGACAAATGGACTGTACTTAGAGGACTAAGTCTACTAATACTTTACCAATCTACTCACACACACACACACACACACACACACACACTGCAAAATGACACTGTTAAGTGTAGAACAGGTGTACAGCCATTGATCAACACTATTTTAAAAGAGAGAGAGGGAGAAAGCAAAAAAAAGAAAAAAACCAAAGAGTCAGTTGGTTTGCTTCCCAGTCTGGACACATCTATACAGGGTACATATGTGAAACAGTCAGGGTGGGCCCCCACAGCAAACTCAAACAAAACAATGCACTCTAAGCGAGGCTCAGGAAAGAAAAACACAGGCAAAACAGTAGCAAACTGTCCTGAAAAAAAGAAAGCCACAGATTACCAATAATAACTAACCTCTGACAGGGCCTCTGAATTAAATGATTAAATACATACACATGGTCCACCAGGTCTCGTACATCTGCCACAGTCAGTACAAACATGCCACTCAGAACACGTCCATCCCACTAGTCATCACGGCCAGGGGCTTGTCAACCTGATGTTCACGCAACTTAGCATTAACACAGTAGACACAGAGCATCAATTTGCAAGATTACAACCACACATACCTTGAATTGGAATTTCCCATTCCTATCGGCCAGTGTACAATGTTAGGACTTTGGTTTTAGTTTTTAGAAACACGAGCAGGGCACATCCTCATGTGTGTCCGACGGAGGCTTATTAAAAGTGTCATAGGGCGGGCGTAAATTAGCGTATACTGGTGCAACAGCAGTGGTGGAAAGTGATGCCTATGCTAAAAACAGGAAGTTACATACTAGGGATTGAATGGACAGGTAAAAAACATACATCAGGGCTTCGGAACACAGACAGTGCCCCACCCTGGCTACACACATTTTTCATGTCAGCTGGTTACACAGCCTAATTATTGCAATATACATCACTTTACCCATCTGTCAACTGACCTTAGATAACGTTAGGCCATGGGTTCACATATGGATTTAGGCTCCGCAACTAAAGACACGTTAGCTTCAGTCATGTCACTAGCATTACAATAGTTAGTCGCCTCATTATGCAGCAGAGTTTCTGGCCGCAGGTGCAGCTGTCGTGATGTCGGTCCTGCTGTCAGCGTCAGGAAAGCACCGTTTGGCACTGTATGGCTTTTCAGCACTTGAGTGTGACCCATGTTCACCTCCAATGGGAAACCAACCTCGGGAAAATGGCAATGGTAAACCCGCGACAAAGTCGGGACATCATGGTCTGGTTGCTGGTGCCTAATTTCTCGGTCAACTGGGAACCAATGCAGTCCTGGGATGTTTTGCAACGGGGAAAAACTCACTGCCGACTCATTCTGGCCACTAGCGAACATACTAAAAAAAGAGAGAGCTACAGGCTAAAGCTAACCTACTACCGCTAAACTCATAACTACTAAACTCGAACAACCTATCTGAAACTGCTAGCTAACCTACTAAACACTATACACTCACTACTACTTCCATCAAACAATCCATGCGATCAGTACAACCTACTCGATGCTCACTATACCTCTCAATTCAGGCAATGTATTTAATTCGAACTACACTGCCCACCGAGTCGACAGGTGCTGGCTTTATATTGTTTAAAAAAACATCTCCAGGCTCACATTTGCATACAGTCATGGAAAAAATTATTAGACCACCTTTGTTTCTTCAGTTTCTTGTTAATGCCTGGTACAACTAAAGGTACATTTGTTTGGGCAATATAATGATAACAACAAAAATAGCTCATAAGAGTTGAATCTAAGAGCTGATATCTGGCCATTTTCCATGGTTTTCTTGATAATAACCAAAATCACGTAAGTTCTTACATCAATAGCTTTGGCATTGTACTGTCAAAAACTGCTTTTAGGCATTCCATGTTTTCTTTTCTGTCTGTTAGTCACGTGATATACACAGGAGTTAGTACTTGATTCATTGCATTAAAATGAAGAAGAAATTGAAGAAAACAAGGGTGGTCTAATCATTTTTTTCATGACTGTATTCTAATAGAGTCACCTAATGGCAAAATGAAATACTCATGATTGACTCTTTAATTTATTACTCCCAGAAGATTGTCCTGACCCACTTCATGTTTGGCCTACAAGTACATCAGGTCTTGATAATGGTGTGTTGTGAACACTGTGACTGGTAATTTAAGTGCGTGGCCATAGTAGTGTTTTGTTCATATGATAAATGCATCACATTTTTAAAGCCTTCATGTGCTGGAATAAAACTTTATACACATATCAGACCTGCTGGAAATGTATGTATTATTAGGGTGTTGCTCATGCAACCTGGCGCAACCTAGAAATTTTCTGGAACCCTTTTGCATTGGGATTACTTTGTAGACGGTGGATCAAAATAGGTAGAACATGTCAAGACATACAAAACACCATGGTCTGAATCAAACACAGAATCAGCCGTTTGGATCAGAATGTGCAATTTTGGCACGGTTTTGGACCCCAGCTGCAGACTGCAAAGATGCATTAGACAATCCAGCACATAATGGCAGGATTTAAGATGCTAGCAGTCACGGCGCACATAGAACACTAAAATCCAGTGGCTGGCATACATGTGTGCTGTATATGGGCTGGAAGTCCCAAGGTCACAATGGGACACACCTCTGAGGGTGGTTGAGACTGAGCCAAGGTCCCATGGGACTTCCAGATACAGACTGATAAACTGGTGAAAGCTAACCAACTGGACAAACAGCAGGGAAGAACTAGAAAGGATGTGGAGGGTGAAGGCAACAGTGGTCCCTGTAGTAATTAGAAGACTCTGTGTTGTGACTCCCAAACTGGGAGACAGGCTCCAGCATATTCCATACAAGATCTCTGTCCAGAAGAGTACAGTCCTAGGAACAGCTCAGTGTGAACAACTATCAAGCTCCCACCTCTGGGCTGTCAAACTTTAATCTCAAGATCATCTCAAGCTCAAGATCAAGGAATAAACTATGTAGTATATGATATGATATAATATTAATTTTTATTATAGTGTCCTGCACAACAAGGTGCCCAGCCCTCACAGGCTTACAGGACATTCATGTAAATCAAGTACATTAGTACCCAAGATAGTCATAAAAAGAAAGTACAATTAACATTCTCCAAATGTGAATTACAGATACAAAGTTCTCCCCGAACAACTGCCATGCCTTCTCCAAGAACTTAGTTAAAATAAACACTTCCTCTTTAAACAGCCAACATAACATAAAACACTCAGACATCCAAAACAAATCAGGATTCTTTTCTTGGATTTTTTCAAATAAAAATTTCTTAAATCGTGATACAGTGGACAGTGAAACACAAAGTGATATTCATCCTCCGCAACTCCTCGGTCACAAAGTTCACACGATCGCTGTTCCTCAGGAATGCCTTACCTACCCACCCCAGCTGCTAAGGGTAAAGCATCAGATCTTAGTTGAGCACAGAGGGACCTCTGTCCTTTATTTAAATTAAATAAAACATAAGGTTAAGTGGAATACTCATCTTTAATTTGAAGATAATTTCGTAGTTTCGCTTTTTTCCATATATCCACCTTCCATTGTTGCTGGTGTAACAATGACAATTTTTGTTTAACCACCTTTAGATTACACTGTAAATTATTCATAAAACATACATTTGAATCTAAAAGTGAGAAGACTGAGGATACCTCTCTGATCCAATTTGTTCCAATTAAATATGCTTTTAATTAATCTCTCCTCTGGCAGTTGAGTTAGGCGGTTCAACAGTCTAATCATCTCACATTTCTGTCTTGACAAACAGCTTTGACAAGTAAATAGAAATTAAGTAGAGGTAACAATTATGTTAATTACTATACATTTTCTTGCTAAGAATAGTGGCATGATTGTCAAAGTCTCTTGGATGGATGTTCATAGATAATATTGGAAATTGGAAATACACAGGTTTCTTTATTTCCAGTGAATTTTATCCAGACTTTTCAAATATATAAAAGAATTTTCAAGTCTATTGAAAACATTTCTCATCACTGATAAAATTGTCACTGATCACTGAATCTTTCAATTGAATTATTTTTTAATAATTAAAATCAGTATGAAATCATTCATTATCACCTTGCAGCCACAAGGCTTCTTAAATTCTCGCTGAGGGCTTATTTGATAAGTCAAACTCCTTGAACTGTGTAAATTTTGGCCCGAGACAATTTTCCCACTCAGGCAGGGCTTCATTTGTGCCGGATCCTGCTGGAACAAAATCTGGCACTTCACCGGTCAGGACCAGTACGTCTGTCAGTCAAAATACTGTCATGGAAAAAATTATTAGACCACCTTTGTTTCTTCAGTTTCTTGTTCATTTTAATGCCTGGTACAACTTAAGGTACATTTGTTTGGACAATATAATGATAACAACAAAAATAGCTCATAAGAGTTGAATCTAAGAGCTGATTTCTGGCCATTTTCCATGGTTTTCTTGATAATAACCAAAATCACTTAAGTTCTTACATCAGTATCTTTGGCATTGTACTGTCAAAAACTGCTTTTAGGCATTCCATGTTTTCTTTTCTGTCTGTTAGTCACGTGATATACACAGGAGTTAGTACTTGACTCATTTTTTCCATGACTGTATATAAATAAACTGTGTGTAATATAAAATTTTATCTATGCTCTGTCTGTGTTTTATTTCTCTCTGAAGTTACTCATAAATTATCTGTTTGCCTACTGTGGATGCATTTTAAGAAAAGAGGGGGGAAAAAAGCGATTATCAGACATCATTGACCTAGTTACGTTAAGTTTGTGTGTAGTGGGTACGTGTGTGCATACAGATCCTGCTTGATCGATAGACATAAAACACAGTTCAATATTTCTGAGATTCTGACTCTGAGATCTCTGACCCTGCTGGAACAGCAACCTCTAGTAGTTCCAGGACCTCCCCATGGACAAATTAAGCACTGCACTCAGGGAAGCTGCATTGTATACTGCATGCTTTATTTAAATGTTATTCTTTAGTAACATTTTAATTTCTTGTGTTTACATGCGTCCACACCAGAGGTGTCGCTGTGGGGGAGGTAGAGGGGAGAAGAGGAAGTGACAAGAGATGGCAAAAGAAGAAAGAAAAACGTGCATGTGAGTTGAGTACAGATCTGCTAATAAAGTGCCTAAAAAGCTACTATGTCTCCTCTGTAAACCGAAAACAGAACATCATCCTTATTTGATCCTATTTGGTTCTCTTTTTTGGGATTATTAACTAGTCGTGATTTTATTTTGTGTCTGTGTACCCAGCATCTATTGATCCTATCTCTGCTTTGTCTATTGGATACAAACTAAGACTTGTTTGATTATCTCATTTTGATCAAGCTAAAATTATAGAATAAGCTAAATACTATTACTTTTAATGTGAGGAAGAGCAAACAGACATGACAAATATATTTTTTACCACTGTTGCAGGTACCAAAGCATAATGCCAGAGGAGGGGATAAACAGCTCAGCCTCCTTTACTCTTCTCTCACTCACTGTCTCCACCACTCACTCCCTCACTCACTCATTCATTTGCTTACTGAATCACACACTCACACACATTGCTGTTGCACCTAGATAAAACATTTTCATGGAGTCTGAATGTGTGGAGAAGAAAAATGACATTGAGTAACCACAGTGAAGCATTACCAGTCATTACTCTGCTCTGTCACTGAGATGAGAGACAAGGCTGCGAGTAGCACAAATCCATGACAGCCTGCAGTCGGCCGGTGCTAGATTGATTCTCTTCCTCCTTCCTCCTCTCATCTCCTTTCTGTGTCTTCTGCTCCTTGAGGAGCCTCCCTTAATGAGTCTGCTTTGATGTTGTTGTTTTTTTTCTTCCTGGAAAGTGGACAGGTGAATGAATCCACTACATCTGGGGTTTGACCTTGAACTGAATAAAGATTATTTAACCGACAGAGGCCATGCTGCTGCCACCACAGATAAATCCTGCAAATTAGAATGTATTGCTTCCCATACAGGAACTGCAGATACTTTAACTGGAGATTGAGCATACATACCATAAAGGAGATGCATTCTGTCAGATCATCGGGCTACACTTTGAGCCTTCAAAAATAGTTTGATGGCAGGCGGAAACATGCTTCAGACAGCTGCTGGGCCAGATTCTTCCACACAGAATGGTGCTGATCGTGTTGAAAATAATTGGATATTGGAAAGGCAATCCAACAACTCACAACATTATCTCAGTAGCATTGGCCAAAGGTTGTTCCACCAGTCCTAACTGTGATGCTGTCATGGTAAACATCTTTTGGGTGCTTGGTTTGATGACCATTTTGTTAACAAGCACAGATTGCACCACAATCCTTTGCTCGAACAGCCGCTTGGACACGATGACTGTGGAATTCCACCACACAGGACTTTAATTTCCACTGTAATATTTTCATGCATGTGCTGTAAGAGCCAGTTTTTAAAAAATACAGTGATCTACGTTTGAGTCTCCTGCCTTAATACAACACTGGAGAGGTGTGTCAACTGGAGCCTTCAGCATCTCAGTAGCTTCTTGACTGCCTCAATGATCTTGGATGAGATGTCCCCCTAGTCTTCTGACTCTGTCCAGAAGTATTGGTATTGTATTAGTGTAAGAAGTGAAAGTATTCTGTCCACCACCCAATTATATGTCATCCAGATCAACTCAGGTAAGCAGTTCTACTTACTTAGGGCCTGATCTACTAAAGGTGCAAACTTGATTTCACCCACCAACAAATGTGCAAGATGATCTACTAACGGTGCACACTGATTGCATCTTTAGAATGAGCAAAGCATGCGTTGTCCATTTAGTACCTTAGCCTTTATGAATATGCAACAGGAGCATTTCTACCCAGGTGTGTAAAATAGGGAGGAGGAGAAAATGCAGAAACCTTGATTTAGCTCACATTGTGATTTACTAAGCTTGGAAGTGAACTGTGACTGAGTCTGTATTTAATATGTTTGAAAAGAAGGTGGTAATCAGCCTAGCATTACACACACAATGACTGCTGTTATTGCAGTGTTTACATTTTTGGAATGATGGAAGAAACTATAATTCACACACACTGCCATTCAGTCATGTCTTTTTTGAGCTGCTGGATGAACCAAAGGCTGATTTGGAGCCACTCACATGAATGAGTTAGTTAATACCTGACTACGCAAAAGTTCTTTCATCCCTGCATTTCCTCATGTCTGGGTCACTCCAGTGAACTGTGGCAGTTTTTCGTGTGTGTTATCAGAGTTTTTCTTCAGTTGATGTGAGGGGCTTGGATTTGAGTTTGAATTTTGTGCCTTTTGAATTTTGGTAATTTTGTCTTGTCTTCCTGTTTCCTGTTCCTTGGTTGTTCAATTTGTCTTTAGGTCCTCTTGATTGCTGTCCCCACCTAAATGTGTTTCCCATGTGTCTCTTCTTCTTATCAGTAACCAGATTGTCCCTTGTGTCAGCTGTCCAGTCTTTTTTTTACTGAGTTGTGGTCTGTGTTTTGACCTGTGCTTGAGTTTTTGCTTCTAGATTTTTGCCTGATGTTTTTGGATACCTCTGCCTGATTGGATTGTCTTCTTGTGTATTGGACCCCTTTTTGTAATAAAGACGCTGAACTGCCATATATGTCTGAGTCCTGCATTTGGAGTCCTGCTCTGCTCTATTAATCCACTGGATGAAATTTCATTTTTCATTTGTGGCTGTCCATCTCTCCTTCCAAACTCTCCATGGCAGAAACAATTACAACACGCAGAACTCTCATTTGAATACTATGGTTTGCACATGATGTCATTTAGGTAGTCACTCTTAGTAGATCACCTGCAAAGCATACGCTGACCATGTATGCAACATTTTTACCACAAGCGTGGAATTTAGTGCTCTTTATCTGGGTTCTTAGTAGATCAGGCCCTTAAAGGGATAGTTCAAAGTTTTGGCAAATTCGCCCACTGCCATAATCCCTATAGTTAGAGGTTCATTACCTTTATTTGTCACTGCCAGCTGTTTTGAGATCGGTGGGGGAGAGATGCGAGCCGCTCAGTTTAGGCTACAGAGGCTCATGGAGCCTCCAGTTCTCCACAAATACACAATCCAACAACTCCAAAATGCTGTGGTGCACAAGCTGTGACCTTCACATTCACCATGCTATGAAATAATAATGTAGCATTATGAGACAGAGTTTTTTTTTGAGGCAAATGCAAAGCCGGAACTAAATTCCAGACATGCCTGCTGGGTGGAGTGATTTCAAAAGCGCACGTTTCCCGTCAACAATCAAGTAACTATGGCACTGCCCTAGGTGCGCACTGTGTCACTCCGCCCAGTGGTTTACTCAAGAAAGTAGTCCCGAGTATTTGCTTCATGTGTCGTAATATTAAATAATTATACATTCATATTATTTCATAGCATGGTGAATGTGCAGGTCACAATTTGTGCACCAGAACGTTTTGGAGTTGTTGGATTGTGTATTTTTGGAGAACTGGAAGTTCCATGAGCCTCCATAGTGTAAGCTGAGCGGCTCACATCTCTCCCCGTAGATCTCAAAACAGCTGACAGTGACAAATAAAGGTAACGAACCTACTCCAAAGACTAAAGGGATTATGGCAGTGGGCGAATTTGCCAAAATGTTGAACTATCCCTTTAAGGGAAGTTCTACTGAAAAAAGCACAACTCAGAGCAGCTCATTGTTAAAGAAAAGATATGGACATAAACTAGTTCATTTTAATCTGTATGGACTAGATAAAAAATGTAGATAGGTTCAATCCACAAGTCAGTAAAGCTTTGTCAGAGGGACCAGGAACACACTGGATGCATATGGACATGTGTTCATCATGACTGTGGAACATGCATGGAGTCAGTTGATCTAGCTGTAGATTAAGCAGGATTCTGCTCAGTGTGCTTCAATGTGACTATGTATCCAATGTGAACACAAGAGTTATGATGGGCTGAGCTCAAAAAATAAAGTCAATTTGTAGTAAACTATACCTTCGATCATTTTGGAGAAATTCTGGTGGACAAGGGAATGCAGTGGTCTAGAAGGATAGTCAGAGCCACAGATAGATGGGGACAGGCACACAGCAACTGAGGTTTTCCCTGAGATTGACTTCTCCTCTGTCACTTACCCTCTGAGAGGAATGGGCCTAATCCTCTGAGAAGGCAGGATACAGCTCTTCTACACTGCGCTCACTGCAGGGACTATTGAAAGTGATATTTGAGATTACCTTTCATTCTGCAGCCTGGCCTCCCTTAACCAGGGCAGTGCAGTGTTTGCGCCCAGCACAGATTTGAGCAGACAAACGCTTTCATTGAGCAGACAGCCACCACTTCTTTGCTGTCATTTCCTGCCTGCCCTCCTGCTCAAATACAAGCCGACATCTAGAACAAAGGACACTCTCCCCTCCTATGTCCTCATGTTGTTTTCTTGGCTTCTTTTGTGGATGCAAGATATCTTGACGTCAAGTAGATATTATGAAATGGAAAAGGTAAAGTGCAAATGTTCCTCCAGAGCTGTTACCTCTGATATGTACCTTTGCAGTGAAGCAGATAGTGTGGAAATGAAGGGTGGGGCTGTAAATACGTGTGTGCCAGTTTTATGCAGTTGTCTTCTTCATGTGCTTTTTTTTAACCTCCACCAGGTGGTTTAATGGTCTAACCCGAGCAATACATTAACCATTGCCATCATTATAGTATCATAACCACTGTCATTCCCTGACTTTCCCTGACTGTAAGGGAAAAACATTGACACTGACAATAAAAATGGATTTCGCATTTTGCACACCCACTATTGTTTCACAACCGTGTTTCACCCACCACACCCACTATTGTGAAAGTTTTCTGAACAAAGTTAATGAAATCTGTTTTAATGAAATTAAGAAAAAGTAGATTTTCATTAAACAAAGTGCAAAATCTAGATTACTTGCTTGCAACTTAAAAAAACAACTAGCAGAAAATGCAATTTCGAAAATTAAATACCACATAAAAATATGATACAGTACAAAATGATAGATATACAACAATCTTTAAAAAAAAAAAATTACATGTATAGCCCAGAGTGGGTGATGCAAAGTGGAAAGACTTTTTACCAGATGAAATTTTCCATTAGGGAAATTACAGAGGAAGAAATTATAAAAGCAATATCTAATTGAAAAGTCAACAAGGCAGCAGGACCATGCATTGTGGTAGAAGGGGATGACAGATCTGCTCAGAATTTGCATTCCTCTGTCTAAATGTCTATTGCAGTTTGGCTGAGGTTCTTGGTTCGTTGGTGTAATTCCAATTACCAGACAAGATGGAAAAAAAGAGAATATATCTGGTACAGTCCCAGTTTAATTTTGGCGAAGTGGAAAAAAAAACTAGGGTGGCACGGTGGTGCGGGGCAGCCCTGGCAACCTGTCCAGGGTGTACCCCGCCTCTCGCCCCTATGTCAGCTGAGATAGGTCTGTCTGATAAAAGTCTAATAAATAAGTAAGTTTATCTCTAGAAACATGGTTAAATGTTATCACTAAAATGTACTTGTTCTCTGAGATAAAGATTCTGAAATGGTGCTCTTATGATCTTGAACTTTATGATCTCTAGTTTTTCAGACACAGAAAAAACTTTAACTGGTTTAAGTAGAGTAGTTTTAGTAGAGACTTTCTCTTTAGATTTCACAGATACATCGTTACACAATCAGTTTTTTTTTGTTTTTTTTGTTTTTTTAACCAAAAACTGTTTGCCTTTTAAAAGTTTGTATTAGTACTTACATGACAGATTCTGACTGACTTACAACTAAAATAGGAAAGGGAAACAAACAGCATTTTGGAGGGAGTGTGTTTAAAATGTTTTGAATTTCAATGGACAATAAATAAGGTCAAACTAATTGAGATCATTTGGCCTGAAGGATATTAGTTGAAATGTATAGAATATAGAAGTACAGCTGCTAGAAAAGCAAAAAATAGTTTAAACCATGCATCCCATCCATAGAGGGCTGGTTTGATATATAATTATAAAATATTTAGAATGGAAAGAATCACTTTCTCCATGAAACCTCAGCAAGCCAAATCTGGAAGCAATATTTTGTAGAAATGTCCTTTTTTTTATTGAAGTGTGTTTATTAAAGGGGAATTATGCAAGTCTGGTCACTTCTCTGCTGCTTTGCTAAACCTCCTCCTGGCCATGTGCACAAAGCTGGCGACAAAGCAATCCATGAAGCAGTGGGTATCATTATTTATTATACGTGTTACGCTGTGTATATTTGTGTAGTCTTATCTGTCATAAACAAGAGATTACAGAGCGCGTTTGTGTTGTGGTGCTGCCGAGACAAGAGCTGACACACAGGGTCAGAGGCACTGATCTTGCAAGGTCGGTTTTCCGCTGAGAGACGCTAGGTGGAAGGCAGAGAGCCTCCATTCAATCCAAGTTACAAGTCACCCATTTAACACGAATACTCCAAAGCTCTTAGGTAAACATGTAACACAAGTAGCAGAAAATAGAATCCCATCATTTCATCAGCATGTCAAAAAGTGAAGAGAATACAACCAACCAAGATTTTTATTTTTATTTATTTGCATTCACCATTATTACTATTTATTTACTGCATTTTTAACAGTTCTAACAGCAGGTAGTGTTCTGAGAGATGCTTTCAGTGTCACAGCATAGACAGGGGTATTAGACAGGTAAAGAAGACTGAAGGCTTGGACCACCCAGCAGTGAAAACCCATTCTCACTGATTCTGTGAGAATCAGTGAGAATGGGTGGTCCAAGCCTTCAGTCTTCTTTACCTGTCTAATACCCCTAGATTAGGTTTAGAACAAATGTTGACAACAGATGAGCAGAAAGAGTAAGTTAAGATATTAAAAAATGCACAGATACAGACAGTGAGATGTTGAAAAACCCTGCAAAAAGTTTGTAGTTTCTTTTGTAAATCTGATAAAACCTAATCATTGGGTTCTGTTCAAGGCATTTCTCCATAACAAATATGCACAACTGGAGAACACTGAGTTCAAACTTTGTCAAGGTCTAAGGTTTGAATAGTGAAAAAATGTCTGCCATTTGACATCATTTTCTTTTTCCAACTGAGCCCTGCTCTATAAAAACCAGACATAGGAGCATAAAGAACTTCAGAACTTAAAGGTGTTTTCGGTAACCAATGCAGTGAGATCATTTATTCCTTTTTTAACCACAGCAATGGTACCAAATTGCTGGCAGGCAGTTGTAAGCTCTTATGTTGGTTCTTTAATTTGTCCATCGTTTGCAAAAGCAGACAGGGATCTTCTGAGAAATGTTGCCTTCAGCCTGGTTGTGCACCCACTGGCTGTATACATCCATCCAGTCATCCCATCAAATAATCTGAGTGAGTGCAGGGTAATTCTTTTTCACCATGTTTGAAGAGACTGGAGCCCAGATGGTTAGTAGTGCTGCCAGATCAATTACCAGCAACACACCAACCAAGAGAATACACCACAGCACTTCGCTTCCAGGACCAATTCAACTTATCCCTGTTTGAACTTTTATGCATCATCATAGCATGCTGTGACATAAAGGACTTCCCAACTTAATTCTATATTCGCACCAGAGGAATACATTCCACTCGATGTTGCTGTTTTACCTTCCGGCTACTTTTCTCATTGCTTCTTTCAAACACCCATCATAGCAGTGGCATACAGTAAACAGCTGTTCTTGCTGAGTGGGGTAGGATACAGCATTTGCCAAAAGGGAAACAGTGGATAAAGTGCTAGCATTCTTAAAAAGTACTACTGCACCCTAAAAAAACGACACCTTTTATTTTCAATTCAGCCGTAATTTAGTTTATACCTGTTACGGCCCCTTGAGCAATGAATCAGGTAGGGCCACAACATAAGCAAAGGACGCCAAGACAGTATTAGCAGCAAAAACAGGTTTTCAATAATTTAAGAGAAAAAGAAGAAAATGCTGGAAATGAAACACATCAAGTATAATAAACCACAGAACAAACCAAAAAGACTGGAGGTCCAGGGCCAAACTAAACATGAGAGAGGAGAGTCACCAAGCCAGCCAATACTCTCCCCTAACTAAGCTACCTACTGACCTATGAGGAAAACATACAATACAAAAACTGGACTACCAGGAATCTCCAGACCAAGCTGAAACACCAAAACCCAACAATCTGGACATGCTGAGGAACAACAACCATACCAAAAACTAAAGGAAAACCCAGAGAGGTGTGCTGTTGATACTGCCTCCTTCTCCCAGCCATGCATCTGCTGTAAGAGAAGACCTGCTTCTGTCTCCTTCTACCTGCTCTGCCAACAAGGTGGTTTCTCTCACCTAAGCTCACCAGGCAGGCGGAAACACAGACACACACACACACACACACACACACACACACACACACACACACACACAGAGGACAAAACACATCCGCACCACACTCTTCCTGGCCACATGTAATAATACCACAATACTCATACTAATTCTAATACTTTTATAGTTTCATTAGTTATGTTGATACACATTTGTGCCTTATGTCATTTCAGTCAAAATGAATCCATAAAAGCAAATATCAATTCCAGCAGCACACTGGTTCAACTCAATTCAATTCAATTCAATTCAATTCAATTCAATTCAATTCAATTCAATTCAATTCAATTCAATTCAATTCAAAAACACTTTATTTGTCTCCAGGGGGCAATTTAAAAAGAGCATGAAAGTAGCTTTAAAAGGCAACACATGGTGCTGTGATTAGCACTCTTGTCTCTTGTGGGTTGTGAGTTTGATTCCCAGGGGCCTGGAGCATCTCTGGGTGGAGTTTGCATGTTCTCCCTGTGTCTGTATGGGTTCTCTTCAGGGACTACAATCTCCTCCCACAGTCCAAAGTACACTAGGTTGATTGGTGACCCGTAGGTATGAATGTGGGTGTGTGCACATCGTTCATCCATGTCAATATGATTGAACCATGTTCAGTGATACTGATATTTGCACAGAATGCAGAAAAATATAGGTGTATTTTCATACCTAAAAGTGGTACATCAAAGCCAAAAACATGCAATGTAAGCTATACATGGAAGCGCTCCTGTTTGTTTTATCAACAAAGGAGTATCAACTCAGAGGTACAACGTTTTCGTAGCAGTAAGAGTGGCTATTGTTTATTCTACCTGTAAACATACTGAGCGTTTGATCGTTTGAGACTTAGCAAGACTTTGTATTACAAACATGTCCACTTTGCCTGTGAAAGAAAATTGTGGTTTTGTGGGATGTAAATAGCCTAAAGTTCTAAGTTCTGTCCACTCCCATTATACGCTGCTGTGGCGATGCGGGGACAGACTAGAACTACTGCATAACAGGAGAAATTAAAAAGAAAGTCTTCAGATTCATTCTTTTAGACCTGAAATGTTAGAAAACTATAGCCCCAGGCTGAATTGGCCTGGAATTGTCCTTTAAGTGCTGTTCATCTAGCCAGTCTAAGTGCATTCATTCTAATGTTTCATTACCCAGCATCAAATATTATAATTATAAATATTTCTGCTGCATGAGATTTATGTCCAACACAATGTCAACATTTGGATCATAGTCTTGTGTTTCAAAAATCCACAGATTCTGATCTAATTCTCACACCCCTTTTTGAGCCTTGCTCTTCTTGCAGCTTGGCTCTGGCCTCCAACTTTGATATTTTTATCAATTCAAATTAGGCGGCTGACCTGAGAAGAGAGAGGAGAATGCTTTGTACGTTTTCTTGAAGTATTTGATCTTCTATGCCCTTAGAAAGCTACTCCACAGAACATCACTGATTTTCAAGTAGCTTTCCCAAATGCAGTGGAGCCAAATTTTTACCAGTGACCTCTCCTTGGATTCTCAAACAGCACAAATAAACAGTTTCACTTTTTTGTTTATTTGCCATCCTTGACAAGGTTTGCAGATATAGAAATGTTTTAAAGTCAGTCACTAAAACAGTTCAGCTTTGCTTAAATCTGTCTACGTATCCAGCCATTAGCTACACCACTTGTGGGTTCAAAGTATTCAGATCTATCTATGGTGTAATTAAACCTACATACTGTAGGGGTTGCCATTGAGGTTGTATATTTTTTGGTATTTTAGGTGAGCACTTGGCCGCTCAGCATTCACTATGACACTGACTTTATTTTGCCACTTTTTAATGTTTTTCTGGAGCAGTGGATTCTTCCTCTGTCTTCTAAATTAACAGTGCCGTGCCGATGCAGGGAGACAGACATGTTCTCTGCGTTGTCTAGGCAAACAGCAGCAAGGTTCAGATAGTGATCAGAGACGAGGATTGGACGGGGTAGGTATGACTGAAGACAAAGTGCTTTAATCACTTCCCCCAGGCCACCGTATAGTGTTGACGATTATCATCAGAGAACATCTGAAATATGTGTGTGCTTGCCCCAAGGCTTATCACACTTGGGGAGAAATCTGTCTTTGTTGAGCCTCCACATTGACCTTGAGTGACTGTGCAGTTACAGGCAGAGACTCAAATAGCTTGAATCACTCATTCTCTTCCCAACTGGTTTTCCTTTTTCTACACAATACAGGAAAAAAGGTCAGAAAGAGGCAGTAGGTCCAATGGTGGACAGGTCATTGACATTCATTGACATTCAGGTCACCGACATTTACAGGACTTTTGTGCACATTCATCTGTCTAGTTGTTGTTTTTTTCACGTATGATTTAGAATTATACTGCATGGTCTGTTTGTCAGTCTGTTTAACAATATCTAAACAGTGAACACAAAGGCACCAGAATCCAGTAGCTGGATATTTTGACTGCTGTCAGTTCATAGTGACATTTGTCCTGATCAGATAGGAGCAGGGGATTTTTCTTATTTACATGTAGTTCTGCTGTTTTAGGGTTGGTTAAATTATCCACAATCCCTCAGAGAATTTCAGGCCCTGATTAAGTTTAGTGGCACTGGCAGCTCATAGGGCTGTATCTGGATTGGAGGCACAAACTCTGGGAGTTGGAAGGGGCGTGTTGCGGTTCTGCCATTTCAAACGGCAACACAGGTTTGTGGGTTAGAGTGTCGCAATTTCGGTTTCGATACGCGTATTGTTACAGGCTTGTTGAGAAACTATATTTTGTACCTCCAAATCATCAAAAGAGAAGCACAGTGCCTGATTCAGGTGCTCACTCTTTAAAGTAGTAAAATGTTTATTGTCCCTAAAGGGCAATTCAAATGCAGCCTAAAATACCCAAACACATAAGTCAGAAACAGACACTTGTGAAACAATAAAAGACAAAACAGTTCTATTCATCCATAGTGGTATTAGAGGCGTGCAAAGGGCAGGGAAACCTCCTGCATCACTTCCATTCGTAAAAACCACTTTACTTTTTATTGAGAGCAAACAATGCGTTTCACTTTCAGCATTGTCCTCTCCCTCTATCTCTTTATATATAGTTGTTTAGATGCATATGGATGCAGATAAGTAGAAACTGATGAGTAAAGCATACATTTGTTCCAATGTCTTGAGGTCTGGTCTATGGGCTGTACAGCTCAGCTGCAGTGCCTTTAAAAAGCTAACTATTACGCAGCCATTGTGTCTCAGCCTCAGCCATGTGTCTGAATATGACCACTGGATAGGAACATCACTGATGGAGCTGTGAGAGTACATCAGAGAGTATGAGTATTCTTAACTGTCCATAAAGTGAGGTGGTGCCATTTGAATAGCACTTGGGGTAATTATGGTCGGCAGCTCATCCTCCATCAGCTTTGTGGCTGATTCTGTCTCCTGCTTTCAATTTCCTGCCTCGTTGAGGATGCCAGCAGATATGTGGAGAGGACAGGGCCTGAAAGGTAATGCAGCAAAGCACTTTATAATTAAAAGTGTTGGGAAAGTGAGGGGTAAAAGAAACACTATTACCTTACCTTACTTGTTTTTAGGGAAAAAAAGGGCCAATTTTAGGTGTGAAATAACAACATGAAATAAATCTTTATTTGCATTAGTGCATGGTTGTTTTGTGCATTGCTCAGTTATTGAAGCATGCTGTGTGATATAGCAGGTAATTCTAATTTATATAGTTCTGCATTTTAGAATGTCATTAGTCACAGAATAATTAACAAATATAATTTGAATTACACAGGGTTACACCACAGTCTATGCACATGATTTGATGTCATCTAGTCAAATGCAATTTAAGGAATCAGAATGAAATGGGCCAAAAAAAAAGCTATGATTTTCCTTCAGATGAATAAATTAAAATGAGTAAACAACATTTAGAGAGCAGGCCGACCAAAACATTGTGAGGCACACGTGTACCCACAAATACCAAAAAGCTAAAAATGTTTTAGCTCCGGTCGACCTTGACAACCTTTATTAGAAAGAACAAATCAAATACAAAATAGCTTCAAACTAACATAAATAAACAAATAAATCTTAGTCACAAACACTCATCAATTAGAAACAACAATAATTTCAACAAAAGATGTTTTCATTAAAAAAAAAAATGAAGTAAATTCAACCTGAATGCCCTACAAAAAACTATTAACAGCCTCTTTCAGCAATGGAACAAACATATGTGCCTTTAATCTCCAGTCCACATCTAGATAGATTCATCCTCTCTTCTGTCTCGTTATGCCACAAAGTTTTACATTTTTATTTCAGCAACATACCCACATTCAAGTGAAGCACGAGCCTCTTCGTGTTTTGACCTTTTTTTCTTTTGCTTGCTCCCAATTCATACTGACTTTTAGAGGCCATCTCTCCACCTGTAGCTCTCCAACTGCCTGTCGGCACATCTGACCATTGATAGGTCAGATGCTGCTTGCTGTCAATCACTGCAGCAACGTGTGCGGTGTCAGATTACTCGTCTCTTTTCTCTCTCTCCTGCCTCGGGCTGATTTGGTGTGCTATGCGCAGCCGCAATGCACATCCTTTGTGCATTTGCGGAGACTGGGTCCCCTCGTGCAAAATGGGGCCCCCCATGGATCGTGGGGCCCTGCACACAGCGTGCGTTCTTCGTGTAGGGAGGGGCGGCTCTGCTTGACAGACAGTATTTCTCCAGATTTGTAATAACCGAAATCTGCAGTACCACAGTAATTGCTAGTGGGAGTGGGGGGCACGAGACAATAAAGATATGAAAATCCTTCACAAAATATATATTCTCAAAGAACCAACACACTACCATGGCTAAAGTGTGCTAAATCTGCCATGCAGTCCACAGGGGCGCAAGGGCCCATTCATTATAGCTTGCAGCTTTTAGTCTTCTCTTCTCTTTTCTCAGAACTTATTTATCTTTGATGAATTGATTTACTTACCCAGTGGTTTTGAAAAACTTGTATTTTCTTTTAGCAAGTTTAAAACTCAAGTGATATGAACCAGTCCCAGGTGACAACATGACTACAACCTGGCACCACCCCCAGATGTTCAAGTGTTCTGTCTAGTGAACTGCAACAGGCCAGTTTCCTCCACCAGGTCTTTGAGCAACCCTGTGCAAGAGCACCATAAGGGACAGGGGATTCTAACCTGTGACCTACAAATTTCCACTGTACCTATTTGTTCTTATATGCACTGACAGTATTAACAGCAAAACCCAGACCTACATTTTAAAATGCTACTTGAATTTTAAAACCAATCAAATTTGTCGGCATAAATGGCAACGCTATACTTGCAATAATATGAATGACTGTTCAAGTGCCTCTTGAATTTCCAAAAGGTCCACATAAGGGGTAGGGTTAACCTAACCCCCTCATTCATCAGAATTAGAGCAGCTGAGCTCACAGGTTTACAACTCAGCCACCACATAGCACAAACAAAATGCTGCTGTGTTAATTGTGTTAATTTTTTTAACACATTAATTAACAGTAGTAATTCATTCACTCACTTATTTAATTTCTTCATTTATCTATTCATTTTCTTCCTCTACTGCCCCCATGCTCACCATTACTCTTCTTCAAATTCTATGTGGCCGGTATAATGGTATATGTGTAACCCAAATATTAATTATGGGTTCTGTTCCCTTTTCCCTGTCCTTCTGTTTGTATTCCCATATATTTCTTGTTGTTAATTTAAAAAAATGCAATGCAATTGCTTATCCTAAGATACAGTACTTATTCTATGCCTATTCTAAATAACTAATTTAACCTGTATTTACACATCTTTTCTCATCTACTTATAACTCATATCAGAAGCAGATCATTATGAGACAGCATTTGAATATTAAGTATTGAATATTAAAAATCATTAAATAGGAACTATTTAGGATTTTTACTTAAATTAATATAAGATTTTTTTTATTAAAAAGCTTCGCAGTAATTGTGATTTTTAAATAAATGACTTGTAACTCATTATGAGGGAGAATGGAGGCTCTCTGTCTTCCACCTAGTGTTTCTTGGCTGAAAACCAACCTTGCAAGATCAGAGCCTCTGACCTGGTGTCCCCTCTCGTCTCGGTGGCACTGTCACACAAATGCACCCGTAACCTGTAATCTCTTGTTTATGACAGATAAGAATACACAAATATACACATTTTACTACTCGGCTCTATTGAATGCTGCATTCTGATTGGTCAATCACTGCATTCTATGGTCTGTTATTTCTGTATAACAGACTGTTGTTAAGTATAACACAGCGTTGCTAGGGACGCCGCTGTGCTCCCCTGATCAGAGCGGCGTCCCTAGCAACGGAAGAGGAACTATGCAGGATATTTGCCTTATGGGTAATTTTTACCTTAATTAAACAGCTTCAGAGTAACTGTGAATGACTTGTAAGTTGTTACAGGGAGAATGGAGGCTCTCTGTCTTCCATCTAGTGTCTCTTGGCCGAAAACCAACCTTGCAACATCAGAGCCTCCGACCTGGTGTCCCAGCTCTCGTCTCGGCGGCACCGCGACACAAGTGCGCCCCATAATCTCTTGTGTATGACAGATAAACTCAGGAAAAGAACAAAGCCTGCCACCAGAACCATTAATACCTTATCTGATGAAGCCCTGGCCCAGCTGCAGGACTGCTTCGCCATCACAGAGTGAAGTGTTTTTGAGCACGAGGACCTACAGACTCACACAGATACAGTACTAGGTTACATCACACACTGCATGGACACTGTCACCATGGAAAAGCGGGTCCGGATCTACCCCAACTGCAAACCCTGGATGATGAATAAGGTCTAGTCACTGCTAAATGCACACAACTCTGCTTACAAATCTGGGGACCAGGCCATGTACAGCAGTGCAAGGACAGACCTCAAAAAAGGCATCAGAGAGGCTAAACTGGACGCTGCAAAGTTGTCTGATTACCTCTAGGATAACAACGCAAGGCAGGAACAAGAGAGACAGAAGCACATCACTAACTACAAAGGCAGCAGGACAAACACAGAAATAGACTTCTCATTAGCAGAGGAGCTCAACTATTGCTCCACTCATTTTGGGAAAAACTCATTTTGGGTGTGAACACACCCCTGACCACACCCCCCTCAGAGCTCAGCGCACACACACTCACCCTTCAGGAACATTAGGTTCAACACACCACGAACCTGAACCAGAGGAAAGCTGCGGGCCTGATGGAATTCCTGGAAAAGTGCTCAAGGCCTGCGCTGACCAGTTGTCCACTGTGTTCACCGAACTATTCAACCGCTCCCTTGCTCAAGCCACCGTCCCACACTGCCAGCTATCGGCAACAATAGTCCCCGTCCCCAAGTCCACCACCATCAGCAGTCTCAATGACTACAGACCAATTACACTATCACCCGTTTGGCAAAATGCTTTGAGAAGCTGGTCCTAAAACACATCAAGGACTGCCTCCCCCCAGCTTCCACCCCCACCAGTTTGCCTGCAAGATAACAAAGGTTTACTGAGGATGCCATTTCAACTGCCCTCCACACCGCCATGCACCACCTGGAGAAACCTGGGACCTCAGTAAGGATGTTCTTCATTGATTTCAGCCTTTAATACAATCAGCTCAGCTCTGGGACCAGGACTGAGAGACGTCACTGCTGCCTTCACCCTGTCTCTGATCCTTCTCTTCAGGGCGTTTAGATCCAAGTGTGGCCGGAGTGTCCCACCTGAGCTCTGTACCATAGCTGCACCTCCATCCCAATGAATTACAGCAGGTATCCCAGTTACCTGCTCAGCTACAGTGACCTGTACCTGCTGCTCAACACTGATCAGAGCAACTTTTCCCCATTTGCTGATGTTTTATTATAAACCAAATTTTCTTTTGTTCTTCACCTTCTATCTCCTCATCTTCTCTTTATTTAGTTTCTTTAGTTTATTTAGTTTAGCTTCATTTAGTTTCTCACAGATAATTTCCCCGGTTTCTTCTGCTGCAGCTCAACAATATGTTTATTTGCCTCTCTCTATTAATCCATCGGATCAAATTTCATTCTGCATTTGTGGCCATCCAGCTCTCAGTCCACACTCTCCATGGAGGAAACCATTACCAAAACCCTCATTTACACACTGCGGTTTGCGCGTGTTGTCATTTAGCGGGTTACTCTTAGTAGACCACCTGTTTTGTGTGCTCTAACCAAACGTGCAAAAATTTACTAGGAGTTTTAGCACCCCTTATCTGGGATCTTAGTAAACCAGGCCCTAAGAGTATGATGGCTAACAGAAAACCCATGGATCAGCATTGTAAGGTATCTATAATCTAAGACGTGAAGAAGTCAATAATACAATAAATGGATTTATTCACACTGAAGCTATGCTTTTGCCTTTACAGTAAAACATACAAGAATTGGAAGCACATTTTTGCAGTCGGTTTGATATTAGCAGCTCCCAGGTTTACTTTGAACTTTCTGCAACATTCACATATGAACACTTGCCACTTTATTCAGATTTGCCTGTGACACTCAATTTATGATCTGTCTCATTGAAAAGTCATTTCTGTTCTTGTCGGCTTGGTTAGATCTGTGTGGCTTTGATTCAGTGGGTGATTTCCCTCAGAGTGGCAAATGTGTGCAAGGGAGGGGCTGTATGTGTGTTACAGTTCACAGATCTGTCTGCATTTACATGGTATTTGTCTGGTTGAATCACATCAGTGCGTTCCACAAAGGAACACCTCAGCATTCAAGCAGCCACTCCAGCAGCTCCTGGAATCAAGCAACCAAACTGGCTGTCAAACAGCCTGACACATCTTTTAATAACTTGTCAGACAATAATACATGTGCTAAACCCATGAGGTAAAATGCAATGAAAGTTTGAAGCCTCCTCTCCAGACAGATTTCCAAAAATTGTGTCTTTTTCTGGAAGGTGCACAGCCAACAGGTCCTGTTAGGTTAAAAAGACATCTTTGGAAAAATACAAACTTGCCCTTATTGTACTATATGTATGCACAGTGCACTGTCTGGACCCATTCATGGAAAAACATTTACATCATTTATGTTTTCATTGAAGGTTTGAGATTTTCTCTAGGAGGTCGTCTTCACACAGTCCATCCATCCCTCTTTTCTGACCCAGGTTCAGGTTGCAGTGGCAGCAGGTCATGCAGGATGCATTACTGCTGATGGCACACTGATCTGCCAATCTCCCACTTCATACTGTCATTAATGAACAAGATGCTGCAATATTTGAACTTTTCCACTGGTTGCAACAGTGAAGAGTGTTAGATTAAGTTTCCCCCTTCCCCTGGATGTGGGTCCATTAGGAAAGAGATAAGCCACCTGGGAAACACAGGAAAGACTGTGGACCTTTGCACATGCATCTGCTCATTTTGACCCGAGAGCTGTCCTGGGAAGTATTCAATAACTCTAACACAGAGCCTGTTTACAGCTGTTTGTATTTTTTAACACTGACTCAAAGAATCTTGAATCTGTCATTACAGGTGACAGGCCAAAGTGTGTGAGGATCATGAATGAAAAGGAAATGTGAATATTTGCTTTGCAAGTCGATATATGGCAGGCTTGGGCAAACTATTCCTCAAAGGGCCGTGTGGCTGCAGGTTTTTGTTCCAACCAACCAAGAACACACAGTTTGACCAATCAACTGTCTGAAGACTGAGATCAGTTGATTAAATGAGTCAGGTCTGGTGTGCTGCTGCTTGGATGGAAAGAAAACCTGCAGCCACACCGGCCCTTTGTGGAATAGTTTGCCCATGCCTGATATATGGTGTGTGCCCCTAAAATTTCTGCTTGCGCTCCCAAAATTTTAAGTTAGGGGGCACCGTGCTCCTAGTAAAAAAAGTTAGTCTGGAGCCCTGTCATATTAGTCGACCCAAGTGATTAGCCCTAAGTTAAAGTGTAAACGGGCACCACAATGTTTTGTAAAACCACTGATATGCATTTATCCACATTTCTTTTGTAGTGTAAACCTGATGCGTCTCAGACAAGGACAAAGCAGGAAATGTGCCATAAATGCAGGATGTTGATGACAGAACGCCGATCATTTAAAGAGATATTCTGGCATAAGTTTAACCCATGGTCTAACACACCGTGAGACTGAGTAGAACACCCCCTCCAAGTTGTAGTGACTTCAGCAGCCATAGACAGCCATATAGAAAAATACTGCTGTCTTTGTAGCCAAGAGCCAGCTACGACCAAAAAAGCCACTCATAGCCACAAATAATGCTCTTTGCACTTTGCTGACTGTGATAGTTTGAACAACTCAACTTCGTTAATTTCCCTATCAAGACTTGCTAGTTATTGTTAGAAACAGATAGGGAAGACAGATAGGAAGGCTGATGCATTCGGTAATCGACTTGTCAGGGCTTTCCCATATAGGAGGCGCCTGGAGGAGGGTGGGTGAGTTCTGTTTTCATCTCTTTTCAGTAGAAACCAGGCAAAGCTAGCAGGTGTTTGATGCCTCGTATTATGTGCTGGGACCCTGTTTGTACTGTTGATGAGGTATGGTGCTGTTCTGAACATTATTTGTGGCTATGAGTGGCTTTTTTGATGGCGGTTGACTCTTGCCTACAAAGACTGCAGTATTTTGCTGTCTGGCTGTCTGTGCTGAAGTCACTACAACTAGAGAAGTTTGTGGTCGGCAAATTTGATCTCCTGGGGGGTATTCTACCCAGTCTCACAGTGTGTTAGACCATGGGTTAAATTTACGCCGGAATATCCCTTTAAGAAGAGGAAATAGATGACGATAGTGTATGTCAGGGATTGGCAACTCATTCCACAAAGGGCCTCTGTGGAATGAGTTTCCCATTCCTGGCATACGCGGTTGGTGTTCACATAGCAACGGTTTCCAGCAGTCCAAAGTTGTGAACAAATGCTGTTTGCATGCATGTAACTGTGCAGCTGGTTCTTTGTAGTGGAAGAGACGCAGGCAATAATGTACGTGTAGACACAAGTGAACACCGGGACACATTTGGAGATGCATGTAGAGACAGATGTAAGCGGCGATATGTCTTGCTGTCCACTTGTGATCTGATCTCTCAAGATGCATTTTAATGACAGGTGTAAACGGGCACGTGACGTAACGTGGCTCTGTTTTCAGACCCGCCCATTAAATCCTGAACACAGAGATGGAGAAACACAGTCTGTGAGGCATAGCTCCACAATGGAACTAAGAATGGCAAAAAGACTTTTTACATGTTTTGAGGGATACATTTATGACCTATTTACTATGTTATGAGGAAAATTGCTCAATTTGCTTTTCCTGGTCTTTAAAACAGTGCAAGTTGCTGCAGGCATATAATATCTCTACCCTGATTAAAATATATTACAATCAAGTCAAGTACAGTAATCATATTAAGTGCTAATTGTACTGAGCATCGTAGTTATTAGATGCACTTCTTTGCCTATTATCACTGCAAAATCAGTTCTTTTCTTCTTTTCGTTTCAAATCAATATTTTGCATATTGCAAAAGTATGAGCAATGGTGTATGAAAAAGGAGAAAAAGCACCCAGTTATTATGAAGTGTGACATTCCAGCACACCTCCGCCTCATTTACTATATAAGGTTTGCTGGCCAATCAAAGCAAAAAGAGAAACTTTCACAGCTTAAGATGAAAAACTGACTTTTTTCCAAACTGTGCACAGAAAGCAAACAATTACATTCTTGACTGCCTTTATTTACTCAATGATTGAGCAGTGCAGGTAGACAGGAACAGGCAGATTAATTAACTAGCGCCTGAAAACCTTTCTTCTTAGAGCGTTGTCACATTGATGGATGGCTGATTAAAGTCAGCGAGATGGCTATCAGTACACGAGAGCAGACCAGTCAAAATATAAAACAAGACACCTCAAAAGGGAAAAAAAATTAAAGGAAACACATAAAAATGTAGGTGTACTGTTGGTAACCTGGAGATACTGTTGTAGTTATAGGCACTGCTGTGCATTGAGAAGAAAAGCAAGTAATTGGGAATGGAAGAGAAAGCTACAAATACAACACACCATGCCAGCCACAGCTCAAGCTTCCTGGCTTGTGTCTTTTGATGAGCTTTCTCATTAGGGGTCTATACAGCCCAGACTTTGAGATATTGTAGAATTAATTAAAATGATAGGAAAGGAGAGAGTGGGCTGCCAATGACAGGATGACCGAAGGCCCACATAATCATTGTTCTGATCAGAGCCCTATTGTCTGCCTATGAATGTGCGTGTTGATGGCAGCCAGCGCCTCTTATATGTTTATCTGGATTCCTGGGACAGTAGCTTGTTTCCAGCTTGCTGCTGGTGATAGAGCATTCAGCTCCCATTGCTGTGAAGAGGTTCAAAGGCTTCATTTAGCTGCTCAAGCACTGTGAGAGAGATGCAGAGAGAGAAAGAGAGCTCACCAGGTTGTTTTCAGCCGCTTTTATCAGCCGGTTTTCAGATTTAGAGAGTGAGATTCTAACTGTGTTTATATCTGTTATTGCAGCTGCATATGTTGGCATTTTCATGTGCAAAAAAACAAAAAAAAGAATCCTCAATCCCCACCACACCCCCCTTGTTGATTTCAATTACACTATCAGCCAATTATGCTTAAAGAAATGTAATTTAAAAGTCTTAATTTTTAATTTTATTTTGATGTTGAAAATGATTTCAGAGGCATCGTCCAGGCCTCATGGTTTAAAACTTAAATCCTATTTTTCCATTACAATATAATGTTGTCTACATTTAACTTTTTGTGAGCGAATAATAAAAACGTACTGTTTATCCTGTAATGTCCTTATTAAGGTAGACTGAGGGTTACACTCTGTTTTACACTGCCTCTGTTTGTATTCATTATTGCACATGGTTATTTTACATCATTATTTTGTGACTGAATCAGACATGGCTTGGATATTGTCTAAGTACATCACCTTTGAATTTCTCTGTCCAGATCAGATTGTCACCAGGGGTGGAGGTGGGGGCTTTTCCAAGGTTATGGATATTCTGTATCTTTATATTTGGCAAATAATGCAGTTCTTTACAAAATCGCTTGATATTTTTGACTATGGTTATTTCCACTTTCCTTTATTCTCAACCAGTGCAAAGAAAGAGTTCCATCTACTGAAGCAGCAATACTGTGATAAGGCAAATACATTTTAAATGTACTGTAGAGTACTTAACATTCATTTTTACTTGAAGTGACCTCATTTTGCCACATTAGCTTACCTTAACTTGTATAAACAGTCAGGTACCCAGATGGCTAAAACTGCTTTTGCATGCTCACACCAACCATTAAAATGTCTGCAGTGGCAAAACATCACAGGGGGAGATAAGTACTATTAATGTGTATATGAGTTGTGCGCCTTCCTGGCACCTCGGGAACTGCAGACGATTGTGTCACTTCATTTTACAGTAAATACAGCTGAGTCAGCTCTGTCTTTTTCTTTAACTGATGTGTTGGGTGATTTTGTCAAACAATGGGGTTATAAAATCTGGATTCTTGCTGCAGCAGCACAGCTTACAAAATGACTTGGAAGGGACTGTTGGCATCTACTTTACTGACATGCACTGACAGTCTCCATGAAATCAGCTTCTCCTTCACTGGCACCACAGGTCAAGAATCTGGGAATCTTCTATAACAACACACACACTTGACCACCCTGGGGGCTAGAACCTTCAGCTGCCTTGTGAGGTTACCTTGGGTGTTTTGCAAGATGCCTATTAATAAAAAAAAATGATGATAATAATAATAATAATAATCACTTTGCTGAAGAACTGGCTGTTCTCTCCATCCTGTAGCT
Source organism: Selene dorsalis (assembly GCA_900303245.1). NCBI lineage: Eukaryota > Metazoa > Chordata > Actinopteri > Carangiformes > Carangidae > Selene > Selene dorsalis. The sequence goes on from OMNW01035853.1 coordinate 31,876, forward strand.
GTCAGCATCTCATTATGCAGCAACCTTAAACTCACCAGGAAGCAGAATGATTTTAGGGTCAAACAATGCAATTTGTGACATTAGAGACTGTGTGCTCTAATGTCTGGTGCCCATATGTTATTAGGTTTATTAAGAGACTTAGAAAATGCTGGTGTGATATGATGCCATAATATTGAAGGAGATGGAGCTCAGCTCTGACTGGTCCAGTGAAATCTGTTTTAGGCAGAGCCTAAACTGCCTAAAACCATACTCACCCATGACTCAAACCTCAAATTGTGTTGACAATGATTTTTGACAGTTGAAAGTTGTCTGCAATGAACAGGCGACTTTGCTAAGACTACACATGCAATGCAACACTGCACTTGTACCACAACCACAGATAGTGAGTGACCTCTGTGTCTGTGTGTCTGTACCTACATCCTGATGAAAGTGCAGGGATCAAAAGTAAAAAAAAAACTGCAGAAGGTGGAGAGCAGTAGTGGACTTGTTTTCATTACAAAGTCTAGCAGACAATAACTTTAGTTTGTCTAATTACCACTTGGGTCTGGCTCCTAATGCAAGTCCATACCCATGGTCTCTACAGTTAATTGCCTCCCTCAGTGATTCTTTCTATAACTCACTTGTTGACATTGTGGTAAGGCTTAAAGCAATGTTTATGGCTGTGGCCATTTTGAGCGACTTGGATAGAACTTCATCCATCAGTTTAGAGAATGATTTTTAATTTTCTCTGTGGAGTTTATAGAGTTTCTTCACCTAGAAACTCACCATCATCTCAACATAGGGAACATAAAGTATGATGATATTTTATGATACAGCCAATTAAAAATAATGATGTTGGATTAACATTTTGAGGCACTCTGAGAACACCCACAGTGAGAAAGGAAAACCTGATTAGGATTCATCCTTTGCTGTCTCCCCATATGTTTGGCTGCATGACAAAGGGTCAGAGTAGCTTTCATTGTGGTATTTTCTGGAACTGAGGCAATTTTTCCCACAGCTCAAACTTATCTGTTGGCCTGTAAATGCAGCACAGCAAATATGAAATAAAAGCTGCCATAAAAACATGAACTTTTTGCAGTGTGGAGAGAGCACTCACTGGAGTTATTTACTGCAGTATACAGACTGGTTCCGAGTGAACACTCATATTCTCACTGCAGGTCCTCGGCTTGTATCTCTGCTGTTGCACCTCCATGGTGTGTTGTCATAAAACATTTCAGCATGGAGGGTTTATGGGCTGGCTCTCACATTGGCCATGGCCTTTCCTGGCACTTTATATTTGCTGCTGTGTAAAGATAGGACACCAAAATACACCTGACAAATCCAGTCTATGATAGATATCCCACTCTGTGTATTGATTGTTCTTAGCTGCAGTCAAATAATGGACTCACGGTTGTGGTTTCCTGGGAAGTAATGTGCACTGGGTGTGTTTTGTATATTTATAATCTCCTGTATGTTTACTGTCCTTCAGCATAGGTCATTGTCTTCCATTAACAAATTCTGTCTTTCATGTTTATATGCCTGAATAATTTAAAAATAGGTAATTGTTTTTCCAGTGAGCCAAGACCTTACACACAGTAGCATCTTTACAAAGTAATGGCACTGAGATACACATGACATTGTTGTGCAACTCACATGTCACAGACCTGACCATCAGGGATTGTTTTGGAAATGTACCATCTAACTCAGCATTTTCAAAGTATGGGTCTATGACTGGTGCCGGATGAGATGCATTGTGGACGGCTTGTGATTGGATCTGTCAAACCACTTCTGGAGGTGATCGAGGATGCATTGTGACCACATCCAATACTAGTGAAAATATAAATGTGTCTCCAAAACACATTCCCAAGCCGATGCAGCCAGTCTCTCTTCTGTTTTCCTCCTCATTTCTCTGGTTATAAAGGACCTCCTCCACCATGTCAAAGCAGGAGTCCACACAACAGCAAGACTTCATGGGCTGATGGTGGACTCTTCTTCTTATTATTATTCATTTATTTTCCATTGTTGTTGCTGCTGCTGTTTAAGCTGCTTGCAGAGGAGCAGAGGAAGTGACGGAGTGGCAGCTGTCAGCTCTTTTTTTTTTACACGGTATTCAGTTGCTGTGTCACTAAAATTTTATATATGCTGTAAAGAAAGTGCAATATTTTTAAAATAGTTCAGTGGTCCAGAGGAAGAAGGGGAGGATGTGACAAGGAGTGTGATGTATTGCATGGTATATTGCCACTGGTATATATTACAGGCATCTGGCTATGATGTAAATACATGAACATGCAAAATATTCAGCCCTTGTTCAGTTTTGAACTCAAGATTGCAGACAGTGAGCTGAGCTCAGTTTGAAAGGTTTATCCACAGGAGCAAAAATGGATGAAAAAAAAGGATGATTGTGATGATGCCAGAGCGGAGGGCTCAGTGGCGGCTGGTAAAAATATTCTAGGTGGGGCTGTTTGCCCCTGACGTTTTTGGTAACCATCCTGATAAAAGAACCCCAAACCCATTTTTTAGGGATAATCATTAATTATTTAATTGCCTTTGATAAATCAGCAGTTTGACAGATAATGACAATGAACAAACAGTAGTCTGTGACACACGGTGAAAGTGAAAATTATTAGCAAACACTCTTAATACAAAAATCTGGTTATATGGTTATTAAAAGGCGTATGATGTAACCTACAGCTAGATGGTGATTAATGTTAACTGCAGAGAAAGAAAAACTCTGACAGGAACACTATGTGTGATTAAGTATATTAGTCTGACCTTGAGATGTTACCTGCTGCATTTATGAGTCTACCTGTGAACACAGTGGTCACACCTGTGAACATATTGAACAGTGCACCACAGCCACCTGTGGCTCCTCATCACAGACGTCCTGTCACAGACCTGGGTGATTTGTTTCCCCTGGTGTCACTCAGGAATAACAGTGTCCAGTCTTTCCAGCATCGCAGTGGAGACTGAGTCCACGGTCGCGTTCAGAAGCTGGATGAACAAGTAAAAATGATCTTGGACGTTATTATGGTTGCGAATGCACTGCAGCACCAGCATCAGTTTTACACAGTCGATTATCTTGGATAAGATATGTTCATTCGTATCCATCTCTTCATTGTGTTTCATCACTGTGAAACTGTGTTCTTCATGTTCATCCAGCTGCGAAGCTATGCTAGTCCTGCCTAGCATGTCTTGCTGACAGCACGGTTCGTGTGTCCCTTGAGCGTTCATGTTTTTTAATCCGTTCAGATAAATAGGTCTCTAACTCCATGTGGTATCTGTCCTCACTGTTTTAAAAAGTAAATTATACGGGAACCAGAATTTGAAACTGATGAAAACTCTGTAGCCATCCTGCTGTACAAAGGAAAGCTCCTCTGATACTTTTCTCCTCGATTTCTGGTTGCCACGGGAGACCAAAATGTTCGGTTTGGGGCAATATCTTGTTGCTCCATGTATTTTTGACTTAGCAACAATCACTGATTGGCTGAGCTGCTACACTGCTGGGGCGACTTCTCCAACGCCCCACGCAGAGAGGAAATGAACCTGTAGGCAAATTGCCCCAGATCATACCATGGGAGCACTACCAGCTAATGTGATGACAGCCGTGTATAAAGTGAGATTAAAAGGTAAACAACAGATCACTTTGCCTTTCTGAGGTTGATTTGCTGTTCAACATTACTCTGTGTTTTTTTTTTACTTTCTGTTTGTTTTCTTGCATGTTTTGTATCATTAAATGTTGCAGTTTTCCATCTGCACTATTATTTTTCTTCCTCCATGAGGTCCTGTCAGCTTCAGGACTCTGACTGACTGGTGACTCATGGCTTGTGCCATGGCTGTGTGGCTAATGTTGACAAAGTGATGATTTTACAATCTGGTTTGGAGTGACCTAATCTACGTGGATTGATGCGTGCTGGCTGCATGATATTCTTAATTTGCATGTTTGGTATTGAAGTAATCCAAAAGTAACTAAACGTAATGCAGTACATTACTTTAATTTTGTGATACTTAGAGTAAGTTACTGAGTACATTTTTTTAAACAAGTAACTTGTAATTGTACTGGATTACATTTTTAAAGTATCCCTCCCAACCCTGGGGACATAGTGAGGTGATTTTAAAGAGTTAGAACCTTGGTAGGAAGGGGTTTGGGACTCAGTGCTGCAGACAGGGCAGAGAAAGACTCTGCCTTTTCAACATATACTTGTTAAGTAGCCCCTGCCCAATGTCCCTGCACCCAGAACTCCTGTTAAAGACCACTCTGGTCTGGAGACTGAAAATGGTGAGTTTCTTCAAACCTTTTTTATGGAGTGGTGTGTTGGAGCATCTCGGCTGTGGATCAACAGTCATTGTTAGGATCACTGTATAGGACTCAGTTTGCACCAAAACAATATTAATAATAATATTGTGATCTTTACAGACGCTATGGAGAACACTGAGAGTCTTTGGAGAGTGAAATTTCTTCTCTAAGACACAGCACAATCCAAGTTGATCTGGGAGAGGAAATTTATCCTGGCTTCTACTTCCACAGAAAGGAGGTGTGTGTGTTATGTCACATCATCACGTCCCACCTTTAACAGTACAAATTCAGAATACTCACACACATGTCCTGTTCTGCCAGAGGACCACAAGACTAGTTCATGGGGGGGACGCATACTTTCGCATGTTTTCAGGGGCATAGCCTTTTACCCCTTTTGCTTGTGTTGAGAAACAATTACCATTAGCACAGGCTATAAGCAAGATGCACAATTGACCTGGCAACTCCTCACAGTTCAAACAAATGCTGAACCAAATGCTAAAATAACTGTCTTGAACTGAAAACACAATTAGAGAAATGAGCATTGCCAAAGACTTTAAAGTAGAGATGAGAGATCAGTGCTGCAGCTGTACTGAGGGGTTTCTGACCATTGGCAGCCAAGAGTGGCCAGTACATTGTCATCTCACAAAGAGCCAATGGACATACCAGTACGCTGCAGTTGGCACAGTTAGAGCAAGGTTTACACTGCAAAACAGTGCAGTAACCAGCAATAGACAATTTCAAGCATCATTTTGAAATTTCATTTACATTTGTTTTCATATTACAAATCATCACAATGGCAGCAATTCAAGCATAAAACCATTTACTGTCTATTGAATAAAATTCCTTTGGAGAAACTGAATAGTCATTCAAATTCACAATGGCATTAGTATTTCTGTTTGCCTATTGTGTGGTTTTCTTTATTTAGTCTGGCAGACAGCTGCCAGCTCAGAGCTTGTGTAACAATTGAGTGCACCACAGATCTTCCCTCTAACATTCCTCTCCATCTCCCTGTCTTCCCCTTTTTGACATTTGTCAAATGAGACAACTTTTTGGCATTAGTGTCACAGCAACATCAACCATGAGGAGCAGAAGAATGCCCCCTTTCCTTTATTTTCACGTGGTAGAATAAGTCATTTGAAGCAGTGGTTCTTGAGGAGGCAGTTCAAACAGATGGTGGCCATGGCCTGGTGTTTGCTCTCCTCTGTCTCTATCTTCTCTCCTGCTCTCCCAGGACAACAAGGGAGATTTACTCCAGCTTATCTATAAAGGGCCAGGATGAGCCGCGGCAACTGAGCGAAACAATTACTCACAGCTGCTCCCTATCTGTCCAACCATGAGCAATTCCAATTTGAGCGGCTGGCACCAACACTCGCATCCAGAGGGGTGGACACCAGCACGTCCATAAGTATGCAGGCCGGCCAACGATACAGTCCTCACAAGCTCCTTAACCAGTTTGTCCTACTGATATTGAGTCACTCGGTCTCATTGTCTCACTGCTCACCTTTGTGTTTAAAATGCTTTGCATTTTAGGGTCGCGGTTTATAATGGAGTGGGTCTCTGAGCGACAAAGAGAGTTCTGCTGGACTCTAGAAGTGTTTGAGGAAGAGAAAGCAACCAAACCAAAGCCTCTTGAGTCTTCTATTAAAGACTAAAGCTCAAGATGATGAGAACCCCAATGAACTGTAGAGTTTGTGAGCGCTTAATGAAGGTTTAGAGCAGGCTGCAAACCTCAAAGCAAGGAATAATTAAACATTTTCTGAATCTCATGTGTTAAGTTTCTTTTTGACAGTGAGATGAAACCATCAGTTTCATGTCAGTGTTAATTTAACACTAACACCAAGCAGAGCAAATGAGAGAAAAGGGAGGAAACTGAGGAAAAGAGCTGAATACCACTGAAGGCCACAATGGAGCTTACAGACGACTGTTAGTTAACAGATCCATTCTATGACAACAGCCATATGATAAATAACAACAACAACAACATCCTTATGACAATACCAACAACAACAAAAATCTTCACCTTCTACAGCGATCCAGCACAACAATAGCGAATTGCAATTACAATTAACTACAAAAACCAGCATGATGATGAATATACTTTCACTCACCAAAGCTGGACCTGCTGGAACTGTGGCGACCCAGAGATGGACCGGACACTGGAGCAATTCACTCCTATTCAAGTCAATCAGAACATTTCCTCGGCGTGCTGCAGTCTGTGTGTAACCCTACAAGCTTTTATTTTCATTTTGTTATGTCCTGTAAAAGATACAGATTTTTGTGTTAAAAGAATGTAAAAATGATATTTAAATGTAACATATAAGTTCCTTAAGTTTACTTACCTGTGTGGAGACCCAATCATTGATCAGGGTGAAAGGGGCGGAACTGGAAGCAGAGGAACGGGAGGAGCCATGAAGGAGAACGAGAGAGAAGAGAGCGAGGACCTGCATGGTGGCATGAAGTTACAGCTGTGGAAAAGACTTTGAGAATTAAAGACGCTGGTTAATGGGAGTTCGCTGAGACGAACGGACAGAGCCGTATGGTGACATTGCACGTTAATGCAGCATTGTTTTGAGTTAAAAGACAAGGAGGACTCTGGACAAGAGTTTTCTATCAGAGCGCAGCGAGAAGCTGCTGCTGCTTGCGCCAGCTTACCCGACGTTCTTTACAGAGGAACCACTCACTCAGCCACTCGTCTCCGTAAGGTTTGTGTCATCCTGCTGTTCTAACCGGGCCTGCACGATGGAACCTGCGGTGAGTGTCTGCACCTGATGCTACCTGGAAGAACGGAGGAGTTATCGAGCGCCCCATCAGGGCAGTGACTTCAATCTTCTTGTTTCATGCGCCTCTCGACGTGAAGAAGCCATCTTGTAAGAAAGTAATGTTCGTCATATCAGATTTTTACCCTCTCCTTTCTAAAGGTGCTCATGTGGTAATTGTGCCACAATGCCTACAGAGGTGGAAAACATCTGCTGCAAGGAAACCCTGTCGGTAAGTCTAATTCCTATGTTGATTTATTGATTTGTTAGTTTCATCCTCAAACTTTCCAATAATTAACATTTTGCCTCTTTTTATTACACAGGTCACAAGAAGAATGTACCAGCTGCAAAACCCCTCCCACTTGTATGATAGACCATCCAGGATGTGAGCCAGTCTGTTTGAACCACTTTACTCTGCAGAATGCCATGAATATTTATCAGCAGGATATAAAGTAACGTTATGATAACTTGAAATGAATTCAAATGACATTGCCACGAAACTGCACAAGCTGAATGTCAATGATACTATTAGTTTCCAAGTCCATCAATGTGTAGCTGCCATATTTAGCACAGTGCCCTGTTAATATAAAGATATGAAATTTTCACATAATACCACTCTGCAAAGCTGTAAAATGCCAATTACCTGGCGAGTCTGCCCTCATATCTCCACCAAGGATGGTACCGGTTTCCTTACTCAGCTGTTCAAACATGGCCGCATTGCCCTGAAAATCTTTTAAAAAAAACAAACAAACAAAAAAACAATATTAGCTCTCATAATTCAAATGTTTTCTTTTTTTTCTCCTTTTAATTATATACTTTTATTTGCTAAATTCTTACGTTATGCAGGTAACAGGGTGTAAATTTAACATCTGTAAAGCAACATAGACCAATAAAGACACTTGGTAAACAATTTTATTTAGAAATACCTTCAACATTTTTAAATAAGCTGCCCCACTGAAATACACTGCAGCCGACAGTTGTAGATTGCCAGCCAGGGTGGAGAATCCTATCAAAGACTCCTCCATTGTCTGTAGTATTGGCAATGTGGGCATTGCTGTGTGTGTGTATATCAAAAACTCCTTGTTTTTGAACCTCACTTTACTTCCCCTCACCTCACACAGTATTCCAAGACCTGGGACACAGGTCTTCAAAAATTATTAACTCTTAGATAATTTTCAAAATTATGGGAAACAGTTATGGGTTGCTATATAATCAGATGCCAGACCACGAACCCTTACTCCTGAAATGTGGCTGCAGCTCCAAATTGTGCACTGAAAGCTGTCTGCCATACATTTCTTGTTGTCTGTGGTTCAGTCTGGCAGCCAACATCAACCATTTTGGGTCGCTCAGTTCCTGTAGATGTAGTGGCCTAACAGCAAGGAATACAAATGTTACCTGCAACATTATATCTATAAAACATACCTGATACCGTAGCAAAATGTTAGCTTCATGCATTGCCTTGGACCAATATGTTCATGCAACCTTCCCCCTTTTTTCGGTAGCAGCTAGGGGTCTTTATAGATTTACGTCTCCATAAACGTTCAAACTAAACATGTAATGTACTCACCTCATAAACACAGATGTTAGGAAGGTTTCTGGGGGTTTCCGGGTGTTTGTATATTCCTTGATTCGTTGATGGTTAAGTAAATATGCATTTAATCCCAGATGTTGGAAATATGAATTTCCAACATCGGATGTTTCCGACATCTGGGATAAAATAGCGAACAATAACTAATACACAATCACCTGTGAGCTGTCCAGCAGACAAACAGGTTGGCTGCTGGAGCAACGGGAACATAAATTTGAAAATAAATTGAATCCAACTGTTCATCAAATCAGCATCACCAGATGGAATGATAAAAATATTTTTATCTGGATTTTTATGTCATGTCCTCCACTGCCCGTAGCTTTCGTTTTCTTCGATATTCTTGCCAGGCAGAAATACAGATGGCGAATTTGCTTCCTTCTCTCCAGAAACCAGTGGGAGTTCTCCCCGACCCCTGGGCCCTTATTGACGTCAATAAGAAGCCCATCAGAAATCGTGTTTTTTCCCCTTCTGGTGAGTTCATGTCAAACTCAGATGTCTGAATGACTGGACAAGCTCTGGAAAGTGCGAGTTATCAACCAGCTTTGTAGCAATCAGTTGGTCACAATGTGAAAAGCTCTGTTCCACCTGAGAGATGTTGTTCATGTTTTCCAGGTTAGTTTGTGTTTGCGTTAGCTAGATCAGCTAGATCCAGGGTTAGCTAAGACAGGTTTCCCTGTGAGAGAGTTTTGGTTTCCCACTGCCGACTCTTCCGGGCTGAATGCCCCACTGCCCATCAAACTTGTGTGATCTACATTAATACATAAATGCTTAAGAGCATGCACATTCTTGTTTGCTCATGTGCACAGTACATTGCACTGAGGGAGTGGGGCTGCCCCACCGCCGCCTCACCTTGGGGCCTCTGTAGCCATAGCTACTGTAGACGGTCTGCAGTCTGATGCAGCGAGGCAGAGTCAAATTAACATCAACTAAAATTAAAACACAAATTATATGTAATTTAGAAAAATGCTATATTTGTAGATAATAAATTATAGAAAATAATAACAGTTGAAAATTAGTAATAACATAATGTATTTGCACATTTATTTTCTCGTGATGACTGGTGGGGTTCTGCCCCACCTGCTCCTCCTTAAACATGTTCAGTGTGAGACTGTTACCAAACATGTCATCAAACTTGTAAAAGATGGGATAGATTTGACAACGTATGAAGAAAATAAAGCCACTTCCTATCTTAAACAATAACTATGCAGGATTTTCCCGTGGCTATTCTATATTTTGTACCTTAATTAAACAGCTTCGGAGTAATTGTGGTGGTTAAAAAAATGACTTGTAACGTGTTACAGGGAGAATGGAGGCTCTCTGTCTTCCACCTGGTGTTTCTGGGCTGAAAACCAACCTTGCAACATCAGTGCAGCACTTGGCCTCCGCCCTGGTGTCCCAGCTCTTGTCTCTGTGCACCACCACACAAACGTGGTCCGTAACCCGTGATCTTTCGTTTATGACAGTTAAGACTACACAGATATAAACATCATATCATTGTAACGTTATCCACCGCTCCATGGATTGCTTTTTGCACCTGCTTTGTTAAAAACGAATGCACATGGCCCGGAGGAGGGTTAGCAAAACAGCAGAAAAGCGACCAGACTTGCATAGTTCCTCTTTAAGCTACGCCCTCTTCTGAAACAACACCACTGTCATAATATAACATCAACATATGAAGTAGAATTATGTTCCCAAGTTTCACAAACAGAGAGAAATGTAACAAAACTAAAGGCACTTCCTGTTTGGAATGTTGACCGTCGCAGTGGCCACACCCCTAAATTAACAGTTAAAGTGTTCGCCATAAATCTTCATCGAAACCTGAAGTATTTGTAAACCAAGTGAGAAGAGGGAGAAAAAAAACCTGCTGGGATCAATAAATAAACGTGATATTTCATTTATCCGGTAATTCATCCAGTAGGTGGCACTATGTGTGTAACCAGCTTTGGGCATGCATATGTGTTTGGGGAGGAGGGACCATTATCACACATGTCTAATTTTAGCAAATTTGGACAGTGCATGATGGAGTAATAATGAGTGATATTCCAGGGTGATCGGTGGAAATTCACCGTCGCCGCCGCAGGCAGACTGTTAAATGAAACCACACAGGTGTCCTTAGGGAGCTTCATGAACTTGTTGAGCATCATGTGTCAGTGAAATGAAGTGGATCAGGTCAGGAGTGTAAAATGTGGTGTTTCCTGTTTCAACAGGAAGCTATGAGTAACACTGAATATGAGCATATGGAGGTATTCATCGGGGCCCTTATCATGTACAGAAATGCTGAGTACAAAGTATGTGGGAGTGAAAGCTGTTTGAATTTTCCTTCAAAATGGGCGACTTCCTGTTTGCAGAGACTTTTTTTTAATGTGTCTGGACATGTTCTGTATGCCTACAGATTTACTGGCTGTCCTGGATAGTGATGATGAACAAGGGAATGAAAATGGAATTGAAGTCTTTCGCAAAGGGCATCTCTCACAAACGTTCATGTGGAGCGTGATGAGGATGTTGTCAAAGCTTTGAGAGGCAAATGAATAAGCATTAAATTACAGTGAGGAAGGAGCTGATTTAGGCCTGTGCCTGTGTGTGAGCACTCAACTCAGCTTTGCACTACTAAGATGACCTATAGTGTCTTGATTAGGTCTTTATATTCTTAGCAAGGCCATAAGAAGGTACTGGGGATGTAGGGTGTTTCTTGAACAATGTATCGCATGAAATTGAAATGTGGACCACAGTGATCTAGTAAAAAACAGAGTTTGGAACATGATTTCATTAACATAAAATATTTTCAGACTTTATTTTCCCCCCAGTTATTTAGCAGGAGAGGAGGCACAGCTGTGTTGACATCTGACATGTGGATATGTGGTACAGTATAATGCATTACCTGCAACTTGTTGAGATAGAGTGTATTTCCTGAGTTCTGTAGTTAGAATTTAATTTTCTGTCAGCTGTGCAGCTTTCCCTTTAGGTTTCCCATGTGATAAGAATGACAGGCACAGATAATGCAAAAATAATCTGCTAATCTCCACTGTAATTAAACAGATGGAATGGGGTCTTTACTGTGTGCCTCAAATAAGCCTTAAGTTGCCTTGAGCTAAAGACAGAGATGAGCATAAAGGAGCAATGAGTCACTAAGGAGGAGGACTGCAGTGAGATCAGAGAGAGACTCTGCATCATGACCTATCATCTGCTCCTTCCTAGGAAAAATAAATGAATAAATACATAGACAATGATATACATATACACACGTGTGTGTGTGTCCCTCAATTGAGCTTTTGACTGGATGAAAGTTATTCAACCTAACCTTATTTAAAGGAGACATATCATGCCCCTTTTCCACAAATTAAAATAGTTCCCAGGTGTCTTGAAGACATGTCTGTGACATGCTTCAGTCAAAACACCCCAAGGGTCAAACATCACAGCTCTTTTCATCCGCTGAAAACATCCCTGTTTAGAACGGCTGGTTTCAGTGCCTGTTCCTTTAAATGCAAATGAACCACTGCTCACTCTGCCCTGCGCCTTCTACCAGTACCCGTACTCACAGGTAGGGGTGCAAATTTGAAAACTAATGACATCATTGTCGGACAACTGAGGGAACAGCTCATAAAGCCACATGGATTTCAACCTAGAGAGCCTGCAAATTATATTTTTTGTCAATTCTCACATTTTGAGGGCCAGAAGGCAAGACAAACACCCCAATATATGTTGAAGAGCCTTCAAAAAGTGATATTTCCATATGTCCTCTTTCATAAAAGTACAACACAGTGATACACTCAGGTGGAAAGTTGAGTTCTATTAACAGTAACTGATATTTCATTAAAATGTAACTATGGAAACACATGTTTCTGTCCCTGTCCATTTATTCTGAATGTATAAATAGTGTAGTGTAATGGTAACTGAGAGGATCAGGAGGGTTCCAGGTAAGTAAGTCAGTTCCAGTAAGTTAAATATGAAACATTAAAAAACTTCTAAATGGAAGCTGATTCTGAAATTTAAGACCAATTACTGACAATTTTTTGAATTTATTTTGTGTAAAAATGTGTGCAAACTTGATATCACCTGGAAACAAATCAGCAAGCTGATCTAGTAACAGTGTACATTCTGACTGTGCCTTTCAAATGTGCAAACACATGCTGTCCATATTGCCATCACAATCACTGCAATCATGCTTATCCATTAAGGCAAAGGGCTTAATGGATAAGTCAGATTGCTGTGATTGAGACGTGATTTTGTCTGTATTTAGTACATTTGAAAAGAAGGCGCTAATCAGCCCCATCATTGCCTACAGTAGCTGTAATGGCCACAAGGAGGAGACAGGAGACATAGGCACAAAGTATACAGACCAAGTTTTTTTTTCAAAAACTTGACACATCATCTTAGAGCTGCTGGATGGACTAAGGTTGACTTGGAACCAGTACCTGCCATGCCAAAAATTCTTCCATCTCTGTATTTTTTCACATCTGGGTCATTACAGCGTGCTGTAGCTGTTTCTGCTGAGGTCACCCAAAGCAGTTTTTCAGGTGTTCTGTCCCAAGTCCCTAACGGCTAAATTCCACCAGATGCGTGTGCATCTCCTCTCCGGAACGACAGCGGAACTGCAATGTTTCATTTCTAGTCAATGTTTGTGCTTCCACCGGCTGCGGCTGCAGTTGTGCTGCATCCCCACTATGGCACAGCTCCGCAGCACATATGCAGAGCTTCTATTTTTGCTGGACACTGGAGCACAGTGCAGCAATTCAGTACAGAGCAGATCGTGTCGGACAGGAAGTCGTGCACAGACACAAAATAAAACATCCAGTTAATTAATAAAATAAATGAAACACACCGCGTTCACAGAGGATCATATTTCCTTGCACCGCACCTTGAAATTGTGGTAATGGGCAGAGGCAAGCCTGCAGTCAACAGCTCAGAGGTTTTCAGACATCATGTCACCTCGTTGACACAAAGGACAAGGAGATGTTGATCGTGGAGGTCCAAAATAGGCAGATCAACAGGCCAGCACCGAGTTGTTTTCCTACTCCTCCTATGGATTAAACAAACTGTTCTTAGTTTTGTGGTTCTACATCCCGCTATATTGCGTGATTATGTGTGAATTTGCGAGATCTCTTGGGTCCTTGTGATTCTTGTTGTGCAGCAGAGCTGCAAAACTGCGCATAAATGGAAACGTTGGGTGTTAACGGACGGCGGAGCACGGAGCGGACACGTGGCGCAGCTGTTCCACAATGGACCCACATCCAGTGGAAGTCCAGGGTAAAGCCAGGTTACAAAGCATGGGCAGGGGGCGCTATATAGCTCACTGGGTTGAGCAGGCCCCATATGCAGAGGCTACAGCCCTCGTTGAAACCGGCCCTGGTTCGAATCCCGAATCTGGTGGCTCTTTGCTGCATGTCATTCCCCGTCTCTCTGCCTCCCCAATTCCTATCTCTCTCAACTATCCTGTCAAATGAAGTCAAAAAGCCTCCCCAAAAAATATACTTACAAAGCATGGGCAGGTACAAAAGGTTTCTGTGCACTAAACGGGGGTTTTATGTGGTTGCTGGAGCCCTCTCACCAGCGCATTTAGGGCCATCAGACCAGGTACAGTGTTCAAAAGTGACAGTTTGCATTTCCTGCACAATGAATGACAATCCATGCACAAGCGCTACAGATGGACTTTTTTGTTCCTGCAGCAACTCGTCATCAGTGTAGGGTGTCCAGTAACTGTATCCCAGTTACTCGCTCATCGCAGAAAATGAGGCATCTGTTCCCCATTTGCCAAGGTTTTATTCCTGACTATTACACAATTTAAAGTGCAGTACCTCAAATTGTGTAAAGCTATGGACAAACTACACAACTTTCACAGTTGTTGCCGATGTTGAAAAGACTTGGAGTACACAGTTGGCTTCTACAGATTTTTTATGGTGACTGGGCAACTCGCTTAATCAGCATCCTGCCAAAAACACAGAGGAGCTAACCATTCTGCTAATTCCCTATAAGTGATTCCACCTGTGAACCCTGTTGCTAGGCAATCATGTCAACAAATTCTACAAGGAGTAAACAAACATGGACGACAAAGGGCTTGCTGCTGCTGTTGTTTGTGCAGCTATCTGCTATAAGAAATACAAAAGATGGGTATGGATCAAGCTGTGGAGGAGTTGACGTTGGCCTCTGATGCGGTTTCCTGTGTCCCACCTCCTCTTTTTCATTGGCTGTGGATGTGTTTGCGGTAACCAATAGCCTATACCGACTGCGTCCAGTTGGCTCTTGAATTGCTGTGACTGAAGTTGGGTGGGATCTGTTCGCCTCACATACAAACAGATTTCTGCAAAACCTCGCCGACTGTCTCTAACTAATGCTGACTGGTGCAGACTCGACCCAACCGTGAATCATGGGTCACATCGGGCAAAAATTGTGCAGTGTCCCCAACTTGAGACCATATTGACCAATTGGCTGAGATATATCCCTGTATAAGTCATCTATTATAAGTAATAGATGACCTTTCAGCCACACTCTTACCAACTTCAGTTTTATTTCTGCCCAAAGCTGTACTCATTGTGGGACTTTTTTTTTTTTTAATCCCTCATTTGCTTCTAAAAACAAACTTGCAGCCATGTTCTCTAACTGCCATATTTGGACTATCCCAAATTTGAAAACTAGTCAGCAACCAGGATGTCTTTTCCTCCCCATCAGGACCCTGAACCAGGACCCTTTTAAGGAACTATACACATTTGGACTGCAGGAATCAGGGTCTACATTTAGTTCAGGGGTAACTGATTCCCCCCAAAAAAGATCCCTGGTGGGGAGGATAATACTTACCAAGCATCTTACCTTGTTGCAGTAGATACGTTTCTCTACGTATTCTCCTTGTTTATACTAATTCCCTTGTCCTGGAGGAACTCCACCACTTGCTGCTCAACCGAGTCCAAATCCTGGTTACTGTGCACTGATCCCTCCACCCTGGACTTCACTGCTGCAGCAAAAGACTGGGGTTGTATCGGCAGCCCAGTAACAGTAACGTCATTAATTCAAGTGACTTGTTCAAACTCAGACTTCGCGCTAGACTTCGTCAGGCTTCTGCAGGCCTGAAGTCAGAATCCACTTGAAATCTTCTCTCCAACTGCCAATCCACTGCCACAAATCAACCAAAACCAGGTGCAAGTGATTGTTTATGGCAAATTTGAAGAAATTCCCTTCCAAGTTAGGCTTTTTTGGGTATTACAGGGTCTGGAGAGGAAGCTGCTCGCTCTGCTCTGGAAGATGAGCGATAAACAAGCATTGATGGGGTGTTATAAATTAATGGCATAACGGCGCTACTTTTTTTCAGTAATAGTAATCAAAAAAGTTACTGTTTCTCCCGTTACAATGCCATTACCATTACTGACAGTAAAATGCACTGTTACTTGCTGTTACTTGACTAAAAAAGTCCTGTCACAAAATACAAAGTGTACATTATATAACTACACATTTTTTTTCATTCCTCCGCACGGACAGGCTCCACACCACTGATCCAAACAGCTGATAGGTGGAGTGATATAACGCGTCACGGAGCCTGTCTGTGCAGAGGAATACTGAGTGAGTTGCTTACTTCCAGATAAACAGGGGGTTAAGGAGGACAAGTCCAAGTAATTTGACAGGTTGAGCATTTTCTAAAAAAGCAACGCTATAGTTACTTTTCCTGGTAATTAGTTACTTTTATCATGTAGTAACTCAGTTACTAACTCATTTACTTTTTGGGGAAAGTTACTCTAGTGACCTGAGTGGTGGAGAAGAATGCACGCAGACTCTGGTACCGTGTTTTCTCGTTTACTCGACATGTGCAGCGACATACACAGAACAACCAGTAGGCAGGACAGCGCGCGTAACCCCAACAGGTGTTCCTACTTTCCTAGGGCGGGGTAATGCAAACTCCATAACAAAGGTTCCGCCTCAGCCCTCTAATGCAGCTGTGGTACTATACACAGGCTGCAACAGTTACGTAATGATAACTAATTACTTTTTAAAAGTAACATGCCCAACACTATAACAAATCAACTGTGCACAATGTTGCAGTTCATAACACTGCAACTTTGATGTTACCTTTTGCAGGCTGTGGTTTAAACGGGAACTGTGCAAGTCCTGTCGTGTTTCAGCTGTTTTGCTAACTCTCCTCCCAGCCATGTGCATTTGTTTTCAGTGAAGCCGGCAAGAAAGCAATCCACGGAGTAGTGGACAATGTTATTTATCATATTCGTGTTCCGATGTGTAGTCTTATCTGTCATAAACAAGAGATTACTTGTTACGGGGCTGATTTGTGTTGTGGTACCGCCAAGATGAGAGCTGGTACACCGGGATGGAGGCTCTGATCCTGCAAGGTTGGTTTTTGGCGCTAGGTGGAAGACAGAGAGCCACTATTCTCCCTGTAGAAAGTTACAAGTCATTTATTTAACCATCACAATTACTCCGAAGCTGCTTAATTTAGGTAAAAATTTAGCATTGTTAAGGTAAAAATCCTGCATAGTTCCTCTTTAAGGTTACACTGTTGATACAATATTACATTTCTGATTATCACACAACAGTTCACTTCCCATTCCCCATTCCTCTACTGCTTGTTAGTCTGAGAAGACAAATAATACCCGATGAAATAAATACCTGAT
>OMNW01035854.1:5644-40729 GCA_900303245.1 Selene dorsalis
GATTCTATCCTTTGCAGCAAACCTGGATATGGTGCCTTTGTACCATTCCACAAACTCCTGATGGCATGGGAATGACAAAAAAAATATGTGTATCATGCCAAGGTGCCCATGTAAAAGAGGAGAACTGCGCATTGATCTCATCAGGAGTGCAATTAATTAATCTTCTTGGATGACAGAGTTGAATATGCACATTCAGAAATCACTGCAATCAAACTATATGAACTTATATAGTGCTGCCAATATAATAATAACAAAGGCAAGTAACAAAGGAAGACAGATCGCTTGGTCAGTAGTTGAAGCAATAGAACAGGCATCATCTCCAGATGAGATTGAAAAGAACTGGATTGAAGTGAAAAGCAAAGCAAACAGCAGCGGGGAAAACTTTCTGTCAAATACTTGATTTCAATTGCAGAAAACATTATAAGTGTAATTTAAATGTAGCTTAACAAGATGATTTTATCCTTGTTGATAAAATCTCTAATTGCTTATTTGTTCTGTACTTTAATTTCAGAGCACTGAGACTAAGACTGAATTACACAATTAAATAACAGCTGGAAAAACTGACGCGTAATTCCTTTGGACCGGAAGCGTTGTTGTGAAATTCAGTAGAAGTTTTAGGCAATGTGTTATGATGTAAGAGCAGAGTGCCAAAATCAGTAATTGGTTTGTGATGAACTATGGAGTAATCTTACAGAGGCATTAGCTAGGTTCAAGAAAGACTGGTGTGACATATGTACTTAATGAGTAACTCAAATTAGGACACATAATATCTGACACACCTTTATATTTCCACTGGAATGATATTTTTTTCTTACATGTGGTTACATGTAAGGTTTATCTTAACAGTAAATGACCTGATAAAGTGTAATACAGGAACATCTTACTGTCTTTACAACATTTTTTATCATACAGTATACATGCAGACAGATTTACAGGAAACACATGATGACACTCCTTTTACTGGGTCAAAGTCTTTTTTTCCCTCAGTTTCCTTATTAAATTAGGATTTACTGTCAATACTATTTGAGGGTCTGAATACTTTTCTGAATGTAGAGTGGCTACAATATATATGTAATATATAAATATACATATATATCTGTTAATATTATACAGCGCGCTGTTCTGGAGAACTACAGTGATTAGTTAATAATAAGTAATATTTTATACAGCAATTCCCTATTGAATGAGAACTTAAAACAGATCACATGTGATACAATATGCATCAACGGTCAAACTCTAGAAGCTGAGTCGTAACTACTTGTAGTCTAGATGCATTTTTCATCCTAAACTTGAATGATAAGGTCACACTTGATTACAGTGTCATACAAATACATATAACTAAGAACAGATTGAAGTGAGTGAGAAGGTTCACTTTCATAATGGCACATAAGATTGAACAAAAAAATCTTCTGCAATTATCTTTAAAATCATTCAATTACAGCTATTGTAGAGGCTTTTAAAGACATTATATGCTTTGCTATGACATGCATTTCATATTTAACTGAGGTCAACACAAGATTTGTGTTAGTTGCAGGGATGAAAATCATCAGAATACGCCTCTCTGAGACTTCAGGTTAAGGATCTTTGCAGCTAGTTTTTCTGCATCCATCAGATGTGGGAACATTTCCATGACTGTACCCACCTCATGTGGGTTGAAGATGGCTTGGAGTTTCTTCCGGATCTCCAACCTTTGTGGGTCAAACGAAGAGGAGGGAGGCTGTTGTTGGCCCCAGACATGGTACTCATGGCCTTTGTAAGAGCAACAAGAGCTGTGGGAGTGGGAGGAATGGACCGACGAGGGGAGGCTACATGAGGTCCTAGCTTGGGGTAGTCCCTGGAAGGGATCTGACCAGTAATGCTGCTGGTAATGGGGCCCTCCACCATATTGGAGGTGACTGGGGAGGCTGTGTTGGTGTAGCACACTTGGTGGGAGCATTTGAGGAGGATAGCTAGGTTGACCCATAGAGTCCAGATTTTGTTGATAATGTTGGTGAGCTGTTGAGGACACAGAATGGGAACAGCAACCACAGGAATGGCTGTTGTTATTTTTCCCTAAATGCACCGAGGGGTGTCTGGGCCCAGCATGTGCACTTTGGTGCTGGGACCTAAGACTGTGGGAGTTGCTGAGGCAATGCGAATGGTCAGAGTACTGGCTATCAAAAGAGCCCAGACCAGAATCCAGATATTCGTGAGACATTTTGGCATGGTAATGACTGGGCGCTGAGGGCAGCCCAGGCCAATCTTTCTGTCCTCCCGCTCCAGAGCAGACAATGTGATTTGAAGTCAAACAGTTTCTAGGATCATCCCAGTACACCAGTTTATTTTCACTAATGTGACTGGGATGTGAAGAACTTTTCCTCCCTGTGTTAGAGTCTTGTGGTTGGGAGCAGGGATTATGAGCATGTCCAGTGTCAGACTGAGGCTGTTTGGGTGGTGATCTGGCATTTCTCTCTTCTTTTACTGTAGAAATCTGGGCTTTCTCCCTCAGCTCATCAGCCAAGGAAAGGTAGGACTGGTTGGCTCTCTCAGGATGGTAAAATTTACATTTGATGCCATAAGTGCACTTTTTGTCTGAGAGAAAGAAAAGGGATACATACACAGAGGTTAGGGGTCATCTAAATGGGGAAGAATGTTTTCCCAAAAAGTTTGGAAAGTCTAACAAAGCATCTGTAGTGTAAAAATATTTTATTTCTCTTCCTGATTTGTGTGCTAATAGTATCTTACCATATGGACAGAGCTGTCTCTTTTGCTCTGTTGGCAGAGGTTTTTTCCTAAGGAAGTTGTCCAGACTGGGGCCATGGCGACCCAGAGGATCATCAGGGGGCATGAACCTGGAAAAAACAAAACAGAAATAATTCACTCACAACTCATTTTGTCACTTAAGTGACAAATCAGCTAAATGTTGTCCCTGGAGCTATAATATACCCTCAGAAACCACATTACATCTTCTTTGTTGGGGGAAATTGTGAAACAAACTAACTGCTTACTTGTCGTTCACAAAAGAATACATGAGGAGCCTCTCCTCAATGCATTTCTTCCACTCTGGTCTTTCGCCTTGGAGGTCACGGTAGGTGTCATTGGACACAATCACTCCATCTGACTCGTATGCCAATTTGACAATGAAGCGGTCATCATAGCAAACCACTCTTTTACCCCCAACGCGACGTGATGGAGTGAAGACCACAATTTTACGTTTTTCCAGCTCCATCAGTATGTGTTGATCTGAAAGTGTAAACATTCACATCTGAGTTAGACTGCTAAGGATTTACAGTGTGAAAAACGTACTCATGTTACCTTGTGACACTGTAATTGAGAATATTATGTGATAATAAGGTATAAAGCTATGTAATGTAACATGACACATTTATCATTACCCTAACTGTATCCCAACTGCACATTCAAGCAACAAAAAAACACAAAGATTGAAAAAAAAAAACAACTCTTACAAAGCTTCAGTGATCAATCATTGACAGAGACATCAAAGACACAGAATCACAGCACCTATTCCAACATCACAGCTATCTCTATATCTCAATGTACACAATATCTTATTGGCTAACCTGCAAGACTAGTTCATGAAAATATAATACACACAACATCAAAGCTTATTACCCAAATTTTAAATGAAATGTAATCAACCATTCAAGAGGCCAGATTACACAAAAGCCAGCAATGTTTGGTGCCTGAGAACACCTGCTGACAATAAACTCAAACATTCAAAACACACTTATCTTACTAAGTACTTGCTTTTCTCGGGGTGATTTCACTTAACCCTTTACTGTAGATGAAAACTAAACAGTAAACTAGGCGTGGAAGTTTAAAACAACTGTATAGCTGTACTTCCTGATGGGGCTTTCCCAGGAATGAATGCAGGCTGATTTTTACTTCCTTGTTCACAGATTGAAAATAGATCTCCACCCAGGCTGCAGAGTTACTAAATCCTGAGAGTGATGATGCATCAGTTTCAAAATGTCCACTCCCCATATCATTGTTGTTGTTGGAGTTGTCAAAGGTTGGGTAGGCAAAACTGAAAATGATGCATTAGACTAAGTAAAATACGGACTAAGTAAAAGGTAGATGGTACAGGCATGATAGGAAGCTAGATTGTTCAGAATGCTGATGACTCAGCTATTAGAGTTGCTTCCTGTATGTTTCTACCATACTATAGTACCATACCATGGCCTGAGTAATGTCATACTATCATGCTCCTGTTACTCCATAACACATGGAATCTTTTTTTATGAAATCATTCATGTCATAATCTTAAGTGTGTTGGCTGCGTCGGGCGTGAGTTCAGTTCTGCCTCTGACAACACAAGTATTATCTCACAACTGCTTTCAAAGATATCACAAACCAGGAATAGTAATACCAACAGCTACAGTGTTGGAAGACATTTAAGAGGTGGTCCTTTTCATATTTCTGATTAAAAAGGAAGCTGTAGAGTAGGAAGTCTCCCTTATTTAACTGAACCTCTTGAACAAGGGCAAAGCTTAAAAGCACAGATTTCTGGCTAATGAAAGTATGACTGTTGGAGAACTTTTGAATTTCAAGGTGATCGATAAATGAAAAGATTGATACTATAGCTACTTCAGTAGCTTGGGTTAGCTTAGTTTAGCATAAACACTGAAAACAGAGACAGCTAAGTCTGGTTATGTTTATAACAAAGCCTGCCTACCAATAAATAAAGACAGAATGTGGGGATTTAACAATGGAGATATACTTTATTGATTACTAACGTTTAAAAGCGATGCTTGGTACATTTTGTTGGCTAGCCCTTTCCTCTTCCTCCACAAATTCATTTAATGTCAGAAATGTAAGTAGCAGCTCAGGATTATTTCTGCTTTGACTGAGAAGTGTTTTGTGTCTTGTATCATCACCTGTTATGGGGGCATCAGGTCTGGCCTGCTCTTTGCGCCAACTGGGAACAAAGACAGTGATGGTATTATGACCTCTGTCCTGGAAAAAATTCACTGCCAGCTGGATGCCACGGCATGAGAACACTTCCTTGTTGCCATGACTGTAAAAGAAGAGATGAGTTAACATGAATGCAAATCATTTGACTGTAAAAAAAATAATATGAAAAGGAACTGTAGAAGTTCAGTTGATCTATGTAAACACCAAGTGCCTTGGTGAATGTTATCGTAGATGGAAACCTGCCCTCCAGCTGTTACTCACTGTAATAATGTGTTTGACACGTCATACGTATTGGGAGGCAGAGATTTTGAGGTGTGTGTCTGTAATTTGCATATTGTAGCAGTGTCCTTTAAAGAACATGCACAGACAGGGAGGTGAACGCCCTTTTAAAAAGTCAAGATGGAGGACCCTATGTTTCAGAATCATGACAACAAGACCATGACTGATGGTTGTTTGAAACATGTTAATTAAAGGTGGTTTACCGTCAAAAGCACAAACTTTGTCACTGGATGCTATAAATCTTTGTCTACACATACTGCACTCTATAGTTAGCAAAACATAGCAGCCCGAAAATTTGTGATATTTGATTGATCTGACTGAAGAAAAACAAAAGAAGGATTAGCTTACCTCATGGCAACATTACTGCCGTCAATAACAATAGGCCTCAGCTCTGTGTCTGTTGTGTTCTGTTGGTCCCCATGTTGAAGTGAGATTCTAGGTGCAACGGTCCAACTGAGAGGTAGCAGAGAGTCCTTTTGGTCTATGCTCCTCTCATTGATGTCAGAGCTGAACATGCAGGGTGCATTGCTGGTCCTGCTGCTAACCAGCTCTCCAAGCACGGAGTTGGTGTCTGTGCAGAGTCCCAGCTTTCTCAGGACAGCCTTCACCTCTGCTGAGGAGTAACCCAGTTTCCTGAAGAAGTCGACTCTGAGCTGGAACTCCTCACTGTCTGGTTCCAGTAGGCCTGAAGCTGAGCTCTGGTTGGGAAGTACCTGATCCATCTTGAAGCATCTGGATGTCTTTTCAGGAGCATATAAATCCTCTGTGGAGAAAAGACATGTAATTAGGAATCGATAATGAATTAATACAATTGAACATTTTAACATCCCATATTCTAATTCTGTTTTTATGTAAGTAGCAAAGACAATTATTACACACTGTCTGACAAACTCATGTATTCTGAATGGTATAATGTTTATTATACCACATTTTCTTATTTATAATTGCACAGTTTCATCAAACTGAAACAGCCAAGATGTCTTGCGCATCACTTTATACACATTTCCCCAAAACTTAGACATTGATATTTTGAATTTGTTGGATGACACAAGTTTGCCGTTACACCAAATGCTTGTTAAGGCATTAAATGATCTTCCTAAAATAACAGTACATATTTCAGAGCTGGATTGATTTTAATTAACGGAACCGCAAAGATTTGTCAATAAATCAATAAGTTGATCACATAATGAACCATCAGACATCTTATAATTCATTGTTTGTTTTAATTGGCAGGTATGTGGTACAAGTTCACAGGTGGTAATTAGGTTTTATCACACTTCTATAATATTAAAGTCAATATTTTCTAGTCTTATACCGCCATGGACATTTTTTCGGTTATTTTACAGCCTAAACAAGACTGGTTTCATCAAAAAGAATAACCACATATTAAAACAGTCATTAGTTGCTGCTTAATCTTTAGCATTTTCATACATTATATTTACCCATACATTCAATCTCCTCTTAATTAGACCACTAGCTGCCACTTTCCATGTTATGTACATTTTATTATTCATGATTATGAATATTGTAATTAATATTAACTGCACGATGTCATCTTTGACAACAAAACGGCCCAGGCCTGGGAACATACTGTAAGGTCTGACCGGCTCCTCAGCCTTCAGCCCCTGTTAGTTAAATAAGGAGCTGAACAGAAACAGGAAGAAACGCTGCGCTGCTTTATCCACAGTATGTTCACTATATTACCTGAAGATAAGCGACAAACAAACCTCTATCAATTCTCGGAAACGCATTCTGCCTGAACACAGCGTAACACCTTTACCTGACACAGGTGACAAGTACATACACGTATCCAACGCGCCTCGTGCTAACCGGTAGCCAGGTAATGTTACAGCCTCATGCTTATACCTCTGTGGTCAACGAATGTCACCGCGGAGGTGAACCGACAGCTTACCTTCGCCGTTTGATTCTCTCCCCTTGTGCTCCTCTTAGTGAAGTCACTTCCAACTCTGGTATATGTCGAAGTACAGTAACTTTTCTCAGTAACAGTTCCGACTTCGTAGCACCTCCCTCTTGGGAAAAAAAAGAAAAGAGGTTTCGTCTCCTCCAGAGGGAGGCATGTAGCGCCATGAAAAATTTGCATATATCACAGATTAGATAAGGCGTTCATTTTCCTGTGGCTATTACTCAGTCACATTGTCGAACACGAGTTGTCTTCCTTTGTTGTTGTTGTCTGTCTTTGTGGTGCGCATTGTTTGTTGTTGCTGCTGTCCCTCCAGGGCTTCTTAGTTTGCAATAAACAATACATTAATTTTTCAGGTTAAACCAATAAACGCACTGTATTATTACTGCAGCACCTTACAATAAAATCTCATTAAGAAAGGTTCTTTAAAGAGCACATTTACAAACACTGGATGGATGATGAAAATAAATGATTCACTGGGAAAAATGTGTAGTGTAATGTAGGCCTCGGGATTACATGAGAGTAAAAATAAAAGTCAGTGAACCCTTGTCTGGGTTCCTTCTATAGTAGCCTACAAGCTTTCTTCTGTTTTTAGAAATTTCACACAAAAACAGACATTGCTATTTCTTAATAAAGTTTCTTCTTAGATGTTTGTGTATTTTGTTAAACAGAAAATCTTTTGATTATCAAATAAGACTATTTTTGTGATGAACCCTTTAGTTATTTGAGACAAAATTTCAGACTGATTATGATTTTAAAGCAAAGCTGAAAATTTGAGACTGGCAGATTGTCCCTGACATTTTCTTCCTCTCACCTCTATAGACATGAGTGGATTTCCTGGTATACAATCAAATCTTTGTCAATCATCTAAAAAAAAAAGTGGAACAACTCTCCCTCTGGTGGTTTGGGGGTGAAATAACAAAAGTTCCACAGCCTTATATTTTTCTGTGTAAATCCCTGTTTGCTGACAGAATAAAAAAAAAAGCTGTGGAGGATTTGTAAAAAATAAACCATTGTTTAGCTTTAGTCCTTGTCTGCTCTTTGAATTCTAGAAATAGATAAAAGTATTTAAATCTCTTTATTATTATTGAGTTAACGGTTGAAACAACCAACTTACTGTACTATAGTACAATTTTGAGGCACTGGGACATATTTAAGCATTATCTGTCATGGTTTGTCTATGGCAGGCATATCCAAACTATTCCACAAAGGGCCGAGTGGCTGCAGGTTCCAACCAAGCAGCAGCACACCAGACCTGACTCATTTAGTCAACTGATCTCAGTCTTCCGACAGTTGACTGGTCAAACTGTGTGCTCTTGATTGGTTGGAACAAAAACCTGCAGCCACACGGCCCTTTGTGGAATAGTTTGGACATGCCTGGTCTATGGTTTCCTGTTTGTCCATACAGTCTATGGTTGTGTCTTATTGTGAAATTCCCTCTGTCTTGTCTTCCTATGCGCGCCCTCATGTGATTGCCTTACATGACTCACCTGTGTTAATTACCCCACCTGTGTCTCGTTTCTCCCTCATGTATTTAACCTCGGTGTTTTCCCATTGTCCTGTGTTGGTTAATCTTTGTCCATGTCCTGTCTTCCTGAATGCTTTTTGTGTGTTCTTGCCTTCCTGTTCCCTGTAGGTCTAATGAATCTTGTTTTTTTGTTCCACTGCATCTGTTTCACGAGTCTTGTCTACATTTTTGGGTCCTTTTGAGAACCCCTATCATGATTTGGGACAATATCATTTATTGCTAGTTTGACCCAACTACTTTACAGAGGGAAATATTATACTTTAAGTCCATCATTTGACAACTTTCACCAAAGGTTCCCTCCTTCCACCCACCCACTGTGCACTGCTTATCCATTCATTGTCATGGGGGGCTGGAGCCAATCCCAGCTGACACAGACAAAGGCGAGACATATTGTTGCCCTATCATGTATCATTATGTAATTCTTCTGAAAACAGCTATAATATAAGTTATGCCATTTTCTGTAAGTATATGACTTTCTGTTGTACAAATTAAATACATAGGTGTTCATGTGGAGCCCATAAGTTATATGAAAGAAGACCCAATGTAGACAACACAAGAGTTAATGCAACATTACATTACCCCTCTATAGTTTACATAAAACGGTACATTGTGAAATTACATTAAAACTCGTGTTTTAATCATTAAACAGAAATATTCTTAGGAGGTGAATGTACTGCCATCTTTACCTCTATTTCATAGTGTACTACTGTAAAAATGAGCAGACACATCATTGCTTACATGGAACAGCTCATGTCTGTTATGCTACACTCCAGCCACTAGATGTCCCCCTTGCTTCATGTAATCATGTTGTAAAGGCTCTGCTCTCCCTATGAAGATTGTGGACAGTGTTGGTCTGCAGGTAGCTGTGGCTTTAGTAGGCTGGTAGTTAAGATGTGGAGGTCTGTGTGTGTGTGTGTGTGTGTGTGTGTGTGTGTGTGTGTGTGTGTGTGTGTGTGTGTATGTGTGCACTTTTGTAAACAACCCTTTGTGTACAGGGTTAATGGTACGGTCGAGTTGGGATCACACTGCGTGGAGCTGGTTAATGGCATATACAGAGTTGAGTTCCGGAGAGCAGAGAAAGTAATCAGGCCCCGTTGCCAGGCGGTTGCCTCCTCTGAGGGGCCACACCACTGGTCCCAGGTGTCTGCAAGGCCTGATATTACTGCAGGGCAATGAGCTGCAGCCAGCGACGATGGGCTAGGGTGTCCACACACACACACACACACACACACACACATGCAAACTCACACATCCAAACTCAGACTCACAGACAGAGAGATACAGAAAGCATATAAAATGCTTAACTGTATATGTGGGAGAGTTTTTCAGTTTTCATTGTAAATAATCATCAGTTCTATTAGACTCATCATGAAGGACGTCTGGATTCAATCTGAAAAAGCTCCATTTAGACGACAGTAGTCTGTGGTTGAGTGTATTGTTTTGTAATTTATGGATAGGTTATACTGGAAAGCAGTAGGCTACTGGCATCCAGGCAGCCATTGTTCCGCAATGCAAATCTTGAACCTCACTGAGAATCCAAGTGTTCAAGATTGGATGAGATTAGTGCAGATTGGGGTATTGTGAACATCAAACGCTTATTTCCTCAACACCTTGAGGGAGGCATTGCCCTGCTCAAAGGCATATCTTTTTCCTCCAGGCAGGTGTAGTTTGGCAAGGCTTGTTAAACCTGAGACAGTTGATCAAATATTCAGCCAGGCTCATTGTGCTGCTGAGAGCTTTTGGATGTGGTTGGGATAGTGCCGTGCTGATAAAACCTGCTTTGTAGTGCCTCAGTCCTGGCCTCCTTTTGCTGTTCCTTTCATTGACTGCCCGGGTCGGCCGTCTGTCAGAAAAAATTAATTTTTGTATGATTTCTTTAAAGAGAACCAAAGTAAAGAAAAGGCAGCCTTTAACTGGAGTAATCCATCTTGCGCCAATGGTGTCAGAGTGATTCACGATTTCTAATTTAGCCATGGTTTGAATCTAAAGTAAATCAGGCAGGACTGCTCCACCCTTTGTGCAGCCAGATGACAAACCCTCAGTGACAAGAGCTTTCAAATGAACATATCCCCCACATTCATCTTGTTCATTTATTACTTCAGACACCCTGCTGCATGTCCTACATAGATCAGCAAGCAAAGACCTCCTGGCTGCGTGTGATGAAGAGGAGGTAAAGTGTTAAAACTGGCAAGGTGGCCAAAGCGTTGATAGAAGATTGGACAAAAGAAAAGTAGAATGGAGCGCACCCAGATTTTGAGTCTGTGTTTAATTAGATCTACTTTGATTAGTGACAACTGAATTCCCTGAGCAGGATGTGAGCACAGAATTACAATTCGGTGACTCCAGTAGTGACTGTGGGTATGTGCATGCTGATGCTTGAACAAGAAGCATTTATATTTATATAGACATCATGTACACTCATTTGTTTTGGTTTGTCTTAATTAAAGGAGTTTGTCAACGTCTTACTGACCAGCAGTTAATTAACAGTTATGGTCTTGTTACCTTAGAATATTATTTGCTCTGTTGTACAGATGCACTAATCCTGTGTTGGCATGCTGCCAAATAAAGAAAACATCGCAGTAGTAACTAAGTATAATGGATGAAAGTATAAACAATATTTTTTACTTAAAACTAATAATTATATGTACATGTGTAAAGTATGGTGACAAATCCACACAAAAGTCCCTGTCCCTGTATTTCCTGTCAGATCTGTGGAGCATTTCAGCAGCTTTTTAAGTCACTGGTTTTGGTTTTACAGCCTAAATCTTGGTTGTTTTTGTTCAGTCTCTGCTCTTATCAACATCATTTTCAAACACAGCAGGCAGCTTTTCCATCAAAAGACCCCTAAGTAATCCACTGCATACTACCTGCCAGCACCAAATGGCAGACAGTCAAAGTTAGTGACTATAGCTGCTGACCAAAGCTCCACAATGGTCAGTGATCATTTAAAGCCTGGTATTTCCCTAAGGAACTAGTGAAGACCAAAGCGGAGCTAATAAGAATAAACACTAGACTTATATGCTTTAGGTGGCCAGGACCATAGCTCGAAGTGAATGATAGTTTCCCATACCAACTTAAAATGTCATATGCCAATGTTACAAAAATAAATAGAAAAAAAACACACACACACTTTCTCACCTTAATTATGTTACCTTTGTGGTATCTGAAAACCTGATGAAAAACACAGCTACACTTGTTTCTTCTAAATGTGGGTGAGCCGGCCATAGATCATTTAAAGATCACTGTGTATATGGGCGCTGGATCCCAGTGCAGCTCCAGCCCTAGCAGGTGTAACCTCAGCATGAAACCCCGGCCTCATCCAAGAGCACCAACAATGCTCTGATTAATTAATCCTGTCAGACCAGGTCATTTAGGCCTACCTGTTATTCTGCATATTACTCATATCTGCCTAAACAAAAGGTAGACACTCACAGCAACACACGAGGACAACCAGGTACACAAAAGTGTGTACACTGCAAATATAGCTACACACACACACCCATGGAGTCACAAAGAGACACAAACAAAATACTGCCTCCAATGCCCAGCCTCATATGTGATAGCAACTCATGCTCATGCAGTAAGGCAACGCTCCAAGGTATTCATTACTATTGATGTCAGAATCCACAACAAGAAGTGATGGCTGAACCTCCTGCACTCTGTACTGTTTAAAGCCAAACTCCTCTCCCACAGCTGTTGCTCTCTGTCTTCACTTAGGAGAAGAGACTGTGATGATTAATGCAATCTCTGCTGGGATCTCAGCGAAAGAACCTGGAGTCTCTGCTGAAGTGCCTCGCTCATATTGTGGGTGATTCAGTCACACAATATCTACGCTGTGGCGCAACGCTGTAACTGTATCAAAATTGAAAATCACAACGGTCCCGAATTCTGCCATGTGTGCCTCTGTGTTGCTTGAAAAAGATTAAGCAGATGTCTGTTTGTGCTGAGAATTGGAATGAGCTGCTGCTTTTGGTTTCGGCATCCAATTTAAATTTCTCAACTTGAACTAGACCACTAGGTTATGGCATGTAGAAGCTTAGCATATAAAATCAAAGGTCAATGAGATTGGTATATTATGCTTTATGGCAAAGTAAATAAGGGAGTTTGTAGGAGTGATATTACAGAGGATTTTGCCTTCTGCTGAATACAGAAGGTAACATAGTTTCATAGTGTGACAGCTACTCTCTGTTGTAACATTCAGTGGTTGATTACTTTGATGTCTGTTCCCCCTCAGGGTTCCTGTTCTTTGCTGACAGTGCTCAGTATTGTGGTTTACCTTGTCTACAGATAACACAAACTTGATTCGGCTCAGTGGTGGTGCTGAACGCTTGAGATACTGCTCATCAGCGATTCCTTCACTCTACTCAATGTTTGTCTCATGACAGCCTGCAGGGTTTGATGAGGGACGCTTTTGTAACTTTGCTGTTAATTAAATGATTCCAATCACTTCTAAATTCTTCTACTGTCATGATATACAGCAAAATGCATGCTTGTTTGTGAATTTTCTTTTATGGACCGGATAAGTTATTCATACAGTAAAGGTCTTCTGCTACTGATATTGGATTGGTCAAAACTGAAGAGGCAGAGGGTTAGAGATTATAACTCTCACTCCCCAGTATTGATCCAAAACACTGCATCCTTCTTTTCCCAGATTGCAACTGACAGCATCAACACATTTAACCCACCTCGCCTGGTAAATTCCCCTGCCTTCAACTTCTATACCACCAACATGTCTGAAATGCTAACCCAAGATAACCCTGAAGATGCACAAGCACAATAATCCAAAATGTATGCAATTACTGGTGGTTAGAAATTCTGGGAAGTGAATATCAACCATACATTCAATTTCCTTAAAGGTCCAGTGTGTAAAACGGGAAGGAAACAGTGGCATCTAGTGTTCAGATTCTAGATTCACTTGCTCGCTCACACTAACCCCTCCCGGAAAGTGACGGCCTCCCAGGACAAAATGGCGTCTTCCATGACTGAGACGACTTGGAGTAGTTCAGGATCATCAAGCAATGAGGTGAAGATGTAAACCATATTACAATATGTTATAGGTTATCAGTGAGAGTTTAGGAGTGTCTCATTCCTAATTGTAGAGTTGTTGCGATTCCCAAACCAGTATTGGAAATGACTCCAATACTGCCCAAAATGCCGGCAACGGTATCGGCGGCGAGTACCTGTCTCTCCGTTAAGCCTTTAGTGCCGTTAACTCTGTTAGGTCCGTTTGTGCCGGTAGGTCTGTTAGGTCCGTTCGGTCCATTAGCTCCGTAAGTTTATTAAACGAAATGAACGGCGCTCGCCACGTTTGTCCTCTTTTGGCTACCGTATTCAAAAATGGTGATGCAACATGGCAGCTTCGGTTGGGTGCGCCGCCACCTATGTATTTGTAAACAAGTCATTCTAAGCTACGAAAAAGATTTCTTTTGTATGCAATTGTGATTAGACTTAGGTAAATACGTATTTATGAAAGTAATATTTGATTTTTGCTAATAAAAAGCCAAATAAGTTACACACTGAGAAGAAAAGACTGCGAGAAGGAGCTTTTTTCATGGCTGATACAACACCAAAGGTAATCTGTGGTGTGAGCATGTGACACAGCGATAGGTTGGGCAAGTGGAGAGGAATCCTACATCCTTAAAGTGGACATATCATGGAAATATCACGTTTTGAAGGCTCTTTAACATATATTTGGGTGTTTGTCTTGCCTTCCAGCCCCCAAAATGTGAGAATTGACAAAAATGATCTGTAATGTGCTCCCTAGGTTAAAAACCAAGCTGTTCCCTCGGTTGTCAGACAATGATGTCATTAGTTTTCGAATTTGCATAATACCACCCCTACCTGTGAGGGGCAGGGCACATATATTATGCACATATATTTTGTTGTATGTGGACCCCAGAAGGATAGCAACTGCATTATTAGCAGCTAATGGGGGTCTGAATTAAGGAATTATGGAATAAAGGCATAAGAATAATGTTCTGGCTGTTGCAGTCAGCAGATCAACAGTTTGACCCTTGTGGAAGGTTTTGGTCAGAATTAGACAGCACTTTACAGCCATCATCAGAACATGAAAGGAGGGAATATCTTTCAGAGGAGTGATGTTCATCCCTCAGTGGGAGAATTAAAGCTCTTTTGTTGGTTTTGCCTTGAATTTTTCATTCATTCTTCTGCACATCCACATATGTGACAACCTCTAATAAAGGCTAGAATTATAGATGTGATAATTATATATTCCTTCCCAGACACTTTAAATGTGCTCCCTACTTCACTTCTAATAGTGACTCCACATTTTGATAACTGTACTACAAACAGTGATGAGGAAAATCCACCCTTAGTGGCAAAAAGCTCAAGTGTGCTTGAGAGGTGTTGGAGAAAGAAATAACAGCCATCAGTTTTGGTTGAAGGGTGATTTTTCTTTTTTCCCTCTTCGTCTGTGCCAGTTTATACCCACAGGGTCATGGTAGGGTGTTGTCAGCTCTTGTGCTCCATTCTGTACGTGTGGGCATTAGTTTGCTGTCAGTAGCGCTACCATGGGGCGACTGTTGCCATTAGCTGTTAGATTTCTGATTCACACCCAATGGGAGTGGGCTCTCAGGAGCCAAGCTGCCAACTGGCCGAGATAATGTACAGTAGGGCCTTGTTACTCCTTTTGGTCCTTTCTGCCTGAGCTAAATCTGCATCTCTGATTTCCCTCTGGTCTTTGCGTATTTGCTAAATGACTGGAAGAAATTAGAGCAGCAGCGAAAGGTGATTTTCATAATCAAATAATATGCTAATTGCTCTCTTGATTGATTAGTCATTTCATCAACAAAATATCCAACACAATGTACATAGTACAAAACATCTTTTTTGTGAATTACCTTAATGTAATTATTAAATCACTCACGTTTGTGTTGTGTAGAATTGCTATTAGTCATTATTATAGAGTATGTTTTTTTTAATTAATTACTGTTTTTTTTGCTTCTTTTGTTTATGCTCTTTTCATTAATGTTTTCTGCTTAACATTGTTTTTGTTTCCCTCCTTGTCTCTTCTATAATGTCAGCCATACGTGTTTAAAACCACAAATGACATAATGTCCAACATTAATTTCAACCATTTGGCAATATTAGACTCTGACTGCAGTGACTCAGAACAGTTTGCAGTGCCATGACACAGCTTTAAAACTCTTTTGTGCAGAAGTTTGGGCTGCAAAGGCACCATACATAAACAGTTATTATTATCAGAAATATCAAACTTGATATTTATTACAATAGAGTTTCTTCTAATGGTATCATCTGGTCCATCTGCTTCAGCACTGGTTCTAATGATTTCCTTCCTTTTAGATTTTCTTCTGTGATTCCCACAGATCCATAAAAATAAAGGACATACTGACATTGAAGAAGGTAAGGTGAGGTATGAGTCACGCTTCCTGGATGGATGGATGGGCAGATGGCTTGGTGGAAATCTATATATATAAAAAAAGCTTGATGTAATGAATTTGATCATATAGATTATGGTGAATCTGGAAGTTGTAGTGTTCAACGAGGAAGAATTATCCCTCTTGTAATGATTAATGAAGTTCTTTGGATATGACAGCCGACTCCGTAATAGCTCCATTAGGAACGCCCCCACAAGACTGATACAGTACCTTACCCACCCTGTGGACCACTATCATGCTTTTTACAATGTGTGCTTTGGGGGCCATACTGTGTGATTTTGATGAGCTTTAAATCACTTACATTTCCACTGAGGGAAATGCTCAATCCACTAAGAGAGAATGATGTTTCTTTTTTTTTCTTCCACTGAGATATTTTCCAACAGTTTACAGAGCTTTTAACCCCATACCCAGGCTTTGTTTTTCTCTCCTCAGTGATGTGTAAAAATGTAATTCTTCCTTATCATGACCCAAACATGCAGCCATTCATCCAGCGGCTGCCAGTTTTCATTTGCTCGGCTTCAGTTCACTTGTCAGCCTCATGCCATGAATACCTGGAAAGGCATTTTGAGTGGTTAAACACAGGTAGTAATTCACAGTTTTTTTCCCTAATGAAAATTATAACCACACCATACTGTGCACATTACGTTGTTTTGTAGCTCCAGGGCTTAATGGGGTGATCATTTCTTGTCATTTCGTTGCCAAGAACTTTAATAGAATTTCTGGATAATTGCAAAATGCTAATGGAAATCAGAGCTTTTGGAATGTAAAATTGCAGAAAACAAATAATATAAAGGGGGCTGAATCAGGAATAATAATAGTATTCCTGATATATACCAGGAATACAAAGAGAATTGCACATTAGTATGTTTCTGCACAGCAGGAATTTATTGCCCAGGAGACAGAGGGGGAGTAAATCACATGCACATCAAGATATAGCAAGAAAACATAAAAAATGATTTGAAGTGATGATATGATGCTCAGTAAAGCCGAGTCAACAATAAGCATCCTTGTAGGTGGTCCAGATTTGCCAGCCATAAGCAGTCTCAATCTTGTGTACAGAGGGACTTTGAGGGGGAAATAGGGAACATTTCAATTACAGTATACATGGAAAGGGCATCTCAGCAGCAGGATTGATATGTCATTCTAACAATGTCCAATTAAAAAGAGAGAATGCTTCCATTATTCTTTTATTAGAATACCCGTGCCTGAGACTGCATCGAAAGACATGCACCTCCCGGTTAAAGGTGAGAGTCCATCAGGCGTGAAATGAGTACAGCACGCATAAAATAATTCATATTTCCCCATGGGCAACATCATTTAGTTTTGCAATTATACTGCGTGTGTGTGTGTGTATAGGCGTGTTTGTGTTTTAATGGCAATGAAACATGCAAAATAGTATTTTTATGATTGGGTCTATCTTTATGACACAAGTTATCTTTTATTGCTGTTTCTAAATATCAATGGGGAACTGGGCAGTTAAGCTTTAAGGCACAGACAAGTGAGCTCAAGTGTTAATTGTTGAGATAAATAGTCACTCTACAATAATTTCCATTTTTTTGCTGCTCATATTTCAACCCCACAGACAGAATTTATGAGCTTATTTTCTTAAAAAAAACAAACAAATGCCATTAGGACCTTCTTCTTCCCTGTTTGATTTCGATCACTGCTTCCATGGGGGTCGTGAATAGCATTCTCCTGTTTCGCAAATGGTCATTTGCAAGTTGCAGAAAATGTCCTGCATCCTCTTGTACAGTTAAGATTGTTTCAAATGAAAACTTAGAAAAAAAGGAAACTTAAATGTCGCAAATCACAGCTTGCATATTGAAAATTTGATAAAGGCCATGGAATAACAATGTTAACTCAATATTTTGTTGACCATTGTCACTTATTATTACGTTACTATATCTTTAGGAAATATTCATCTAAAACTAATAAGCAATTAATTTAGTGTGCTTTAAAACATTACATTCTACATTCTTCTGCATTGCACATTCTTAATTTTTTCAGTTGTAAATATACACAAAGAAGTGCTGGGTTGTTTCTGTAAACATGTTGTGCTGCTTGCATTGAATCATTAAATCGGCTTTAAGGGGTCTATTACAGTTGTTCCTGGGTGACCAGATCCCAATAAAACATATGTGGGACAAAGACAATATTTGTTTGGGACATTTTGAAGCATGTCACCAGTGCTAAGCTGCACAGTGTTGCTTTTTTCAGCTGCCGTTAGCCTTCCTGTCTGGGAATCATCTTTGGTTTTCAGAAGAAATGCATCCATAGATCAGCAAATCTCTTTTGAGCCTGTTTATTATGAAACTCACATGTACTGTGTGGTTTCATGTCATATTCTCCCCAATGTGAAGTTGAAAAATAACTAACTAACTTAACTTCCACAATATTTCCCAGTCTTTGTCATAGCTGCATTTTATTTTCTTTGTGGTATATTCTCTATATTCAACTGAAATCTGCCTAGCTTGTGACTTCCTGGTGACTCGCAGTTTTCCCTGTTGGGCATAGCGCAAGCAGCAAAGATGTAAGAAACCTCTCTGCTTTCTTCATGCAATGTTGTTTCTTCTTGCCATTGGATAAAAGATAAATTTTCCAAAAGCATCAGTCCTGCAGTGTGAGGTGTTTGACAACTAGAACCAATCAAAATATAGCACATTGTCTCAACATGTTGGACCTTGTACGTGGGATACAAATACTGTGTGTTCCTGCATAAAGCTGGACACCTGGTCACCGCATTCACAGCTGCACAGCTGTTTGCATTACGTTGATGCTCAGAGGTTCAAACAACACACAATTTATTTCACTATAAAAAATACAATCCAACAATCTGGAATTTATTAACTCACTAAGTACCATTTTTACTAGCAAGCTGACTCTATTATCTGGTGACCACACTTTCTCCTGTCTTTTTTGATTTTGTGTGGTGGTCTCCTGGCTTCACCTGTCCTGCTACACATACTTTTTATTTTAAGATTTAGCTTAACTTTATAGGGCTAGGGCTAATGTCACATACTGATTATGACAGTTACATTGCATCCCTAAGTGACTAACGTGTAATTAACAGGTGAGGACCAACATATGGTTCGGTGCATATACCATTCAACCACTCCTGCATGTTTTGTGCTCAGGGGGTGAGATAAGCACATGCCAGGCCTTCACTATTATTTCAGGCCAAGCCATTGAAACAGACTCTTTGCTGTGGGCTGTATATATTTGTTTCAAAGCTTTCTTTGTGTTTGACACACACCAAGCAGTGCCACCCCACCCGGGAGTCTTTCCAGCATGCAGTGTGTCATATTGATGGACATGTTTTTGAGAACAGGTTGTATGCCCACACTTAGGGTAAGTCTGTCTTTAAAATATGTTTTGTGGTTGTTATATTGTGGCCCTTTGTTAGTCTTACTCTTGTTCTTATTCAAATTTCAATTCTCATCAAATACTAAAGCAGCAAGGTAATGAGACAGGAAACAACCTAGTGTGAGGGTAATATAACCCAGCAAGTGAGTCAATTTCACTCACTGGGTTGGGTCACATAATCCACTTGGCATTCTGGGTTAAATGATAAAATTGAGCATTTGGGTCAAAGAAACCCAGCAACTGTTCTGTCACATAGTATCCCAGCAGTGGGGTTAAGGGTGGGCATTCTTTCTAAGTCTGTAGATTTTTGAGTGTCTTTATAATTGTGGTGGCTCTGGCTCTGGAGGTACAGAGCAGGTTGTACACTAATCTGAAGGTTTGATGCCTGGCTTCTCCGGTCTGCATGTGGGAATGCCATTGTTCTCCGTAGGAAAAATACTAAGCTGATTCATTATTGGTGCACATGTGATAAAAATCACAGGATGCATGCAAAAAAAGCACTGATGAGTGTGTGAGTGAACTGGTGAATGTGACATGTAGTGTAACACTTTGGGCGGTCGACACAGGCAGAGAAGTGCAATAATAATAAAATAAAGGAGGATATCATTAATGAATCATTAATAAAAATAAAATACTCATCACTCGCAGCCAATATTTCACAATTAACAAACAATTTTTCAATATTAAAACTGATCTGATGCATGCTGTAGTTACTGTAGGAAAAAAGACAATAAAGGGCAGCTGTAGCACTCACTCTTTCACTGCAGATCTGAATGGTGGTGCTGAATCTCTGCAACTGGATGATATTAACAAAGACTGGTGTGTTGTGCCTCGCTGTGTGGCACTGTGTGGCCTTGTTGACTAATAGTCGAAGGATCTTTTTCTATTCACATGGAGAGAGGAAAGGGTCATTAGTTTACATGAAAATGAACTTTGCTTGAGTATATGCTGTATAACTGGCATGGCATGAAAGGAGCACTTATGCAAAGAGAAGTGGCCTTTACCATGACCCAGTTTGAACTTTGCAGGAGGCAAAAAAGCTTCATTGCCTCTCTTCTTCTTGAATACTGTGGAAATGATGGAATACATTAATGCCAATGGAGCACTATGATCCAACACATAAATCAATTGCAATGAATATTGGTCTGACAAATCTGCAAGAGATGCGTATAGCTTTCTGTTGGTTCCCCTGTGACAGGACTGAGGAAGAGCTCAAGTGCTTAACATTACAGTAAAAAAACACAGGCTGATTGAATCTGTGCACTCCCACTCCAGCAGCTACCTCCTCCAGCTACTACACTGGACCTAATTATCCCATGTGAGCGGCAGCCTGGGGATAAGCCGCATCTGAATACTCCAAACTGTCTGTTAAAACTCACAATTTAAACCCGCATAACACTGGTTATCAGCGTTTTCTCCTGCTTCAAGCTCCCCTTTGCGTTTCTGAAGAGCATAATTGTCTTGATATGCTCATCACGTACGGCATGAAATGTTGATTCCACCTTAATTATTTTCTCACAGGGGTCGTTGCTGTGACTTCTGCAAAGTAAATAAAGCGGCACTGCATCCACACAGGTGAGCCTCACTGTTTAGTTACCCGCCGTGCTATTTTTTATAAGTCAAACTTTAATGAATGCCTCACTCGCCGTAATTAAACAGGCCACCATGACACATTTCAACAATTAACTTTTAATCACTTGGATCTCCTTAAATCAAAATCTCACGGTTGACGTTTATAACTCAGTCTTCTCTGTGACTGAGGCGAAGGGTCAGTCTCATCAAATAAAAATTGCAATAAATCATGTGAGGTAATTGAGAGAGGCCATTCTCATCCGGTGACCAAACATGTCGTCTGAGCAGATCGGTTGCTGGCAAGTCAGGTGTATCTCGCCATATGAAAGTCACTTCTGAGGTTAT
This sequence comes from Selene dorsalis, assembly GCA_900303245.1. Taxonomy (NCBI): domain Eukaryota; kingdom Metazoa; phylum Chordata; class Actinopteri; order Carangiformes; family Carangidae; genus Selene; species Selene dorsalis. The sequence continues at coordinate 26,985 of OMNW01035854.1, forward strand.
CTTCATTATCTTCACGTGAAATACCACTTAAGTTTCCCTGTGAAACTTTCGTGACATTTGAGTAATTCCCTCCTTAATACGAAGGCCATTGTTCAGGATTTTATCAAACAAAACCAGGTGATTCCCAGAAAATCTCTCATCTCCTATTTCAGGCTAACATCTATTGCGCTTGTCCAAGTGAATCCCCGTTAACAAAATCGGCAGTGTCGTGATGCCTTAAGTGAATGATGAAAGCACAGAGAAACCATCGTTCATATTGACGTTCACATCTGCATATGGGTTCTTCATTCCTTTCAGTTCTGAACAAATTCAACATGAAGTCAAACTCAGGACATTTTTCTGTGCTGAAACCCAATTACACTTCATTTAGTCGAGACAGCCCAGCACACTCCTCTCCACATATCAAAGAAAATCTCTGTTAGCTGTGTCATAACTTAAGCATTTTAGCAAATTTGAGATGATTCATGTCTCTCTGTTGTGTATTCCATCAGCAACGACAGATAAATACAATGACGTTAACTGCATTTCTCTAGAAGCTGCAGTAGTTCAGGATGAAATACTTGCTCAATTTCAATAGCAAACATGTAGTGATCTGTTGATATTTGTTTAGAGACAGAAGAATGACTATAGACTAACAGACTGCCCCACTTTTTTGTACTGCACAGTAAAATGAAGTAAAGTAAAATGATATGTGGATAAATGAAGAATCTTAGGGTTAGAGTCAGACAGGTTACAGTTAGGCGACTTAGAGTTAGGGGGGTTAGGGGGATCAGGTCTGGTTTGGGGTTAGTGGTTGGGTTTGTAGTAATTGTTCAAAAGAAATGAATGCCGTATAAATGTATTATCTATGATTCTTGAAACAGGAAAACATACAAAGGTCTCCTGTAAACGCCATGATGTATTCACTAAGTGTGTTTTGGTTGCACACTCAGTCACATTTTACCTCCGTCAATACACCAACTTCTCCACCTCAGCCAAGTGTTTTTAATGATGAAATATTTTGGGTGCAAAATTGAAAATGCAAAGAGAATAGAAATAAATAGATAAAAATAGTCAAGGCATCCCACATAATGACGTATTTAGAGCGATGAGAATGAATCGTTGCGGCCTGTTAAACCAGATCTATGAGCTAAAAGCTCCACGGTTGAGAGGAACAAGAGAACCAAGTGATAATTCTCTGAATGTCACCTGATAAGATGTTTATATAAAACATTAGCTCTTTAAAAAGAAATACTATCACTATTAATAGAGTAAGGCAGGACATGAAAGACAAATACACAGGGACAAAAACGTATGCTGAGGTTGAAAAGTGGTTGTGTGTGTGTATTTGTGTCCGTGTCTGTGTCTGCATATGAAGCAGTTAAAATCTTAATATGTAAACAATTTGCTACACTGTATATAATACATAGCACTGTATATATGCACTAATACATTGTGGATAACAAATCACATAAAAATCTTTACCTTTTTATTATTGCCTTTACTTTGATTAAAACATTACATTAACTATGATTTGCCAATATTATCAACGACTAATAATAGATATTTACTTGCGTGAGTGTAATTTTGAATGCAGGGCTTTTAGTTGAAATGTAGTTTCACTTTCACAGTGCGGCTAAGTCAACAACCTGCATACATCCAAAGCAAAGAGAAAAAGCGCAGCGGGAAGCACTGATGACCAGCTACAAAATTCTTTTAATGACTTCATCAGCTGCACAGTGGCTATAAAGGAGAGGGAGAGAAATATGAAACAAGGACACTAACCCCACCTGCTGACTGGTACTACTTCTCAAGTGAGGGGCAAGTGCAGGGGGGCAAATATGGCTCCAAGACAAAGGGTCTGTCACAGTGTGGCCAGTGCCAGGCTGATTTCACGGTTCATGTCCCTCCCAAGAGAGGAGAGAGATGTGCTGCTGCTGCCTGTGAGTATATCCTCCACCAACAGGGGTCACTCTGTGTTTAGGAAAAACACCTGGCGTGGCTGATAGGAGAAACAGAAAGAAGAGGGAGAAAAGGGTAATCAGGATGCAGCGTGAATGAAGGTGAGTTGGGAGGGAAAATTACACTGGTGAGAGTGGCTGGTCAAGAGGGAAATGGCACAGGAGATGAGTGTGGACTTTTTGTGGGAGATTAGATTTATCCAGGTAAATTAACCAAACAACAGTCAGATGGACAGGTATAAAAAGAAGACAAAAGGACAGCTGGACAGACGGACAGCAGGGGCAAGGGAGATGATGATGCGACGAGGAAAAAAGAGATTCAAAGAGGGAAGTGATGGAGAGATTCCAGTGGGCACACTTGGCACCAACTCCACTGTTTTTGCTTCTTGAAAACTGGTCAGTGAACAGACTGAAAAGTTCCAAAAATCCCACTTGCTCACTGACGGCTGTAGTGATATGATCCTCTGGGAGTGAAAAGGATGGATTAGTCCATTTTTATTTCTTGGCGAACGCACCCAACAGCCCTGCCTGCTCATCAATCATTCACAGTATACTCCTATTCCCCAGTATGCTGCCCCCACATCCTCTCTTTTCTCCTTCCAAATTCTCTCCTTCCCTTTCCCATTCTTCTTTCACTCTGTCTGTTCTCCACTGTCAGTCCTCAGAGCCTCGGAGCACAAGTTGAGATACATTAAAGATGAATGGGCACGGATCTTCCCATAGGATCCTGTCTTAAGTTTCTTGGAGTTAAGTCTGTTTCATTCTCCCCTCACTCTCTCTCTGCATTGGTTAGCCTTAATGTGAAGTGAGAGTTGAAGAGTGTTTTCAAGGTAACCCTCCTCCCCGACAATTAGCAGGAGCTTAACAGGCGCACAGCCAAAAGATTTTACCCGCAATTTAACAGCCAGGAAAACTTCTCATTAGAGAATCGCACTTTCATGTAAGTGTTTATAACAATGCTTCAGGTAGCCTGCAGCACAGAACTGAACAGAGTAGAGTCTGAGGGCCAGACTCACATGGGATAGAAACCCTCAGGTCTCTAGAGACAGAGCAAAAGCTTTTTATATGAGTGCAGGGTTAGCTCACAGAGCTGTGGCCTCACAAAAAACCCAACACCATATCTTAAATCCACACTTCATAGATTCCAAGTACAAATATTTGATATTTTTATGAGCCACTTAAGCTCACTTGTTCAGCAATAAAGCTTCATTTGATGTGGGGAGCATTTGCACAGGCTAGCTGAATATAGCTTAGCTGGACCTGTGTGTGCTCAGCTGCCTACCTTTTCAAACTGGATTTTGTTCAGCATGAACTATTATTTATATTTTTTGTGTCCACACCCGTTAGGCACTGACGCTGAAGAGTAATGAGAAGCTGGGTAGTTAGGAATGAAAGGTTATGATGTTTGTTTGTTTGTTTTTTTTTTAAAGGACAGGCAGCTTGGTGGACATCACCATTATTACTCCGTCAATATTATTTTTAACTTGAGCAAAAAAAAAAAAAAAAAAAAAAATACAGGTTTCTCTCCACTCAGAGATTGGAGAGTAATTTCACTGTTCCCCTCTATTTATTTGAGGAGCAAATGAATTTTCCATGGAAGCTGCAGTGCTGTCTCTTTCCTAACAGATGTTTGAGTGTCTGCATTGCATCCTGGGTGATTAACCCTGGATTTCGTTCGACTAAATTTGGATGCTCCAGATTCTTGTCAACTCTGTCATGGGATCCAAGTGTTTGCGTGCATCAGTGAGGTGCTCCCTTATCTATTTTAGATGCGTGCCAGTAACAAGAAGTGCTATCATACAAAATGATATGGAATATACTGTAATCCATTACCATGAACAGTGTCAGTGTATATTATTTAATACAGTGAGACTTGTTTAGTCTCTGAAAAACATCCTCCACTGTTACCTCCTCCATACAAACAATGATGATACCTGTAAATTATTTCACCAGTGTCTGCCAGCTGCTTTGGGAACACTTCTCAAAATCAGACCCCTCACTCTCAAAATCGGATGTACTTCATGTACTCATGATATAAGATGTCCTTAAAATAAATGTCTTTCTGTGTGTTTGTGAGTGTGACTGGATTGGCTAAAGCTCCCTTGTGCACAGTTAAGCTACAAGAGCTCCCCATGTCAATATTGGTGTTTACATTCACACTCAATTGTGACTCAGTTGGGTACTTCTGAGGATGGATGGTTAATCTTGCCTTATGTCGCACTTAACATCCTTGGCAACTGGCCGGATTTATAGACTAATGACTCCGTTTCTGTGTATTGGGACCAGCAATTAATTCAACACAGTGTTTCTCAAGATAATCAAATACTTATGGCATTTTTTTCCCCAGTGATAATTGCATTTGCCTTACCTTGTGCTTAAAGCTCCATTAACTCCAGTGTTCTGGTCAAGCCTGTAACAGCTGAGCTGTTAATTCACAAACATACTATCAAAGAAGGGATGCAAGTAGGTAATGAAGGAAGGGAAGGGAGGGAGAGGGGGAGGGGGAGGATTGCCCAAGCAAAACCAAGGAAAGCAAGACTGTAGGCTAACATGAACATTATTTGAATCCTCACAATAGATTTTTTTTTTTGTAAAGTTCTTGCAGACCCTGTTAGTGTCTTTACAGCCTTTTTCTGTGTCTTCACTGGTTCCGTCAGTGTCATTCATGCGACCCGTCCCAGTGGATAAGTCCAAGCCTGAATTTCTTTCCCAGTCCAAATGTGGAGCCAATATTGTTCTGGCTTTAACAAGATGGAGAGAACTATAAGCGGCTAAAGGGCCCCAGCATGACTGGGAGATGGCTTTACTTCTGACTGCAAGGCTTCATACTGTAAATGTTCATTCTGTCTACATTAGTGACTGGCTACAGTACGCATGATAACATTCACTAATATGCTGTTAACTTTATTATGAATTTATTTGTCAGTTGTTGCTATCTCTAGTTAGCTTACAAGCTTGCCATTCACTGTAAGGCACTTTGGAAATACTATGTTAAAATTACAGTGGGCAAATCACATGAACTTCCAACCTTTCCATGGGATTGAGGCAAGACCCTTTGGGTAGAAGAAAACCAGTATTTCTCTAAGCTTTAAAGAAGAAGTTCCGTTTTTTGCAACCTGGACCTTATTTCTAGCATGAAATACACTCATTTACTCACCCATACAATTTTGGTGTAACTTGGAGTCCTTCAGATACTATTTAGATCCATTCAAGATCCGTCTATATCCATATAATAGGAGTGACGGGGCATCGACAATGCAGCCTCTAAATAAGATATTATCTGCCGCGAAACTTGTTCATTTCACCAAGATTTTGTTATAAATTGTCAGTACTATGCCCCTGTGAGTTAGGAGCAGTTCGGAGTTGCCTTGTTATTGTCATCTTGGGTTTTTTTACAGGGTTTTTTACTAACCTCACCTAAAACCCCGGATGGCAATAACAAAGCAACTCCGAACCGCTGCGGACTCACAGGGGAATAGTACTGGAGATTCATAACAAAACATTGGTGAAATGAACGAGTTTCGCTGCAGATAATGCCTTATTTAGAGGCTGCATTGTTGATGCCCCATAACTCCCATTGAATGGATATACGCGGACCTCGAATGGATCTAAATAGCGTCCAAAGGACTCCAAGTTACACAAGTTACACCAAAATTGTATGGGTGAGTAAATGAACGTATTTTATGCTAGAAACAAAGTCCAGGTTACAAAAAACGGAACTTCTCCTTTAAACTGGAATGATTTCCTTACCAGTTAATTAAAAGTCGCAAAAAATATGCTCAGTTTTTTTTCTTCTTTTTTTGGGCTTCCACTTCTCATCCAGCACAGACGATGCTAGAAATGATGTGTGTGTGCTGTTAATCCGTGGTTTCATAGCGTTGCCTTTGGAGATAAAGCAAGATAGCGCACATGCCACATCAAAGCATCAAAGCAGACTGAGATGCAGATGGACTTTGTGTCCCTTCATTAAACAAGCACTAAACCTCTTGGCTGTGATTTGACTTGCCACTGGTGAAGGGATCTGTGGCCACTTAACCAGCTGTAGCCTGAGCCTGTTGTGACAAATGACCACCAATTATTTCTCTCAATCAATATCACTAGTTACACCTCCATCACTCAACACTCTTCATACAAGCTCCTTTCCTCTGTCAGATATTCTTCCTCCTTTTGTTCTGCCTCTGTCTCCATTTTTCTTCCACCTCGTCTCTCACTTGCTTGTATTCTGTCTTACAAACTCACACACACACACACACACACACACACACACACACACACACACATGCATGCACATGTACACACTGACAACTGCATAAGTTCATGTTTCAGGATGTGATCTGGGTGCCATGACAACAGGGCACATCAAAATCCAATTAAATGGGACTTCCTCCCACTTCACCAGACCGACAAATAACTTCCTCCTACCCCCCTTTTGCCTTTGCATGAAAATAACTTTGGAATGGTTAAGTTAATCACATCTGCACTCTTGTAAAGTTGATAAGATTAATACGTCAATTCAACTGGTGGAGAAAACCAGGGGTTCAAATTTCTTCAGAATTAACAAGTGGTAACCTGCAGCACACATGCAATTTATCTGGACATGGCACTGCACCGCAAGACATGAACACAAAGTGATAATGGTCCAGTAACTGCATAATAAGAATACTCGTGCATGCATAATACTCATGCATTAAATTTAATATGTAATGCATTTAAAATGGGGGAAAAAACTCACATTGTGGAATAATATTTGAACAGGCACCATGTCCCTTTGCATTTAAGAGTGACAAAGTACTCAGAATCATTAGATACTCTTTCCCTGATATAAGCCATATTGGATGATACATATTCAACAGGATGCTCTAGATGCAGAGAGATGGCAAAATGATCTAGTACATTTGTAAAACAACACGCTGACACACTGTGGCAAAGCTTACATCCTCACGACCTGCATTTGTGTACCTTTGTAGCAAAGCATGCATCTGTAGATCTCCATCTGCCGCTGGGTTTCCACAGTGTGTTAAACGGAGTGGGCATCATCAATCACTGCCACCCCCACATGGGCACTGCCAAGCCCCCGGAGAGAGATGCAAGAGCCAGGCAAGGCAGAGAACTAGGCTCCCTGCCTCCAGAGAGAAGCAGCTTACATATTACGCCTCCGAGAGGCTGGCCTGGTAATGTCCCTCAAGGGCTGCCTTCATGCTGTGCTCAGTGGCGACTGGGGGACAAGCTGCTGCTGCAAGACTAAACGTATGAGACTGAACATCATATTAACGCCATGGCAAGCCTTGGGAGGTCTGCCACTGCAGATTGAGAGGCCAGGCCCACCACCACAATTAAAAAGAAAATGATTAACAATTAGCAGGCGAGAGAGAAATAAACAAGCGGTTTACAGAGACAAGTTTTCCACTGCTGTAGACCCATTTGTGTAATGGGGGAGTGTGTATATTTTGCTCAAGATAGTGAAGTGCACTCCATGTGCTGATGAGTGTTCATAGCCCACGGGGCTCAGCAGGGTTTGTGCCTCCTACACCACGCCGCCCAAACCCACGCACTCCACTCATCTGAGCAGAGAGAGGAGAGAAAGCGAGGTCATCGGCTTAGTCTGTAGCATACTGTTGGTCTCAGTACCACTCATGCTCCTCTGGTGTGGACAGATTTTAAAATTCCACAATTTACTCAATTAATAGAATCTTCACATACAGCTGCTGTTCACCGGTCACTGTCCAACAATGGATCTGTTCCTGGATTTTTGCCTCTGCCTCGCATAGGTTTGCTGCACATTGGCTGCAATGACACTTGTCGAATGCTGACTCAGAATGACTTTTATAAATCGTAAAATAAATCAAAAGACACGGGAGAAAACACACTTGATAAAATCCACTGACAATTGAATGATAAATTTCCTGGCCCGTACCCGAGTGGGCTCTGGATTGCCTGGAGGTTATTGCTGTGTACTTTATCCACTGTTGGTCATTCATCACCTGGGCACAGTATCAGCCACAGCCTCTCACTCACATATGCAGAGAGAGAGAGAGAGAGAGAGAGAGAAAGAGGGAGCAAATTCAGCCAACAAGGTTTATTTATACGATGTCAGGAAAAGTTCAGCTAACAGTTCATAGATGACTGTAAATCTCTTTTCAATTCAAAAATTGTGACCCTTTCAATGCCTTTACAAATCAAGATGAAGTAAGAATACACAATATGCTATATGAAGGAAAAATTTAAATAACTTCAGAATTCAATATGATTAATTATTATTTAATAAATACCCTATGATTGTCATAGGGACCAGTGAATGAGTAAATGAGCCCCTGTACCCATTGTCACTGGGACTACTTTTTCTGTTCAATATAGTTCTGATGAAAACTGTTCTCAGTGAGGTCTGTGGTTTACCCTGAGTTACTGGGACATTGTTTCAGGAAAGTGTTGCTGCTTTTCCAGCGCTATAACCACAACAAACAGAATCCTGATTTCGTCAGTCGTACTTGGTTGGAGTTAGAAACTAAAAGTTTGGCATGTAGAAAAAACCACTGTCTGCAAAGATTTAGGTTAAAAAGTAATGATATGAAATGTCTATGTTACAGCTGGTATGACACAGACCAACACTTAGCTGGAATTAAGTAAAACAGCACAAGGTGTTGAAGCCGATCAGACAGTGCACCAAGAATCACAAGGAAATACATGTGAAAACAGGATGATGGCATAACCCAGTGTTGCTATTTGGGTAACGCTCTCATCCGACAGCTCAGACATCCCCTGTTTACTTTGTGTATTTGCATACGATCCAACTTCTATAAAAATCCAGAATGACTTGGAGTTGCAGTGAAGTTTGCCTGTTGAGAGCCTCCATGGCACAAAGGCACTCTGCTGCAACATGAAGGCGAGAGTCTGAACTGCCCCACGGCCTATAGCCACGTCTGAAGGCAATGGTATTAATGGTATTTATTGTATTGTATAAATGGTATTAATTGTGAGAGATAAATAAACTACTGCACTGAGATCAGTGTAGGTGTTATCTTATCTGTGAATTTCCATCTCATTGTGCGACCACCTGATGTAAGGGAGACAGGCAACATAAAGCGCACGCAGTATCACAGACTTTCTCTCTCTTGTTTTCTTTTGAGCACATTAAGAGTGTCTCTCTATCAGTTACTTCAGCGTTGCATAGCACTATGATGCTCGGCAGCCTTTGCCTGGAAAATTCCCAAACAGAGTGGAAGTCTCCCAGATTTAAAGTATGCATATTCATAAGACATAATCATGGCTGAGGTTCTATAAACCTTCATCACATATTCATACGCAGGGACTTCTTTTAAATACACAAGTTAAACTACTTTATGTTTGCTCTGCAGTTCAAAAGTATACTGAATTAACAGGAACAGGGAGAAAGTGAATATGAGAGAAGTAGGATTCCTGCTGTGGATCAGGTTTAATACACTCTTGAAACCTGTGTATTTCAAGTTAAATGGCTAATTACAATCAAAATAGCTGAAGTCAAACCTGAATTTAAATTTGCTAAGACAACAGGAGGTTTGCATTTAATATGCTAACCTGGCCTAACGCTTCTCTCACTTCATTATTTTTAGACTGACAAATGCTGAAGTTGTTCACTTGGCCAATAAGCTGGAATTAAAGTATGGAACAAATGCTGGTTCAGACTGGTGCAGCATAGATAGTCAGAGTAAGAAATGTATGTAACAAAACAGAGACCAAAGCCACAGTAAACACATGGCTAATAGATACTACAGAAAGAATAAAGTGACAGACCCCCGACTGTCATTTCGAAATAGTGAACATCTTGCCAAACATCTTACTTCAGCTTACAGGGAGTGCGTTTTCCTTTGAGTTGTTGCCATTTATTTCTCATCCATCTGTCAGGAGAGAGTTGCTGCATGTCGGCAGTGCACTCACCGCCTTTGTCTTGTAAATTCAACTTCTGACATCCATGAGACTGCAGAGGGTTGTCGCTCGACAGGAATAGACTCTTGTTTTTGTTTCTTGGTCTTTTTTTCCCCTCCCGTTTCCTAACAACAAAGCTACTCTGTATCAAAACCGCAATGGGTTTACCTTGAAGTAGGAGCCATATATAGAAATCATGTAAATCAGGCATGAATTAACACTGAGGTGGCTGTTGACTTGGAACATTTCAAACACCTTCAGAAAAATGATGATTGTGGTGATGACAGAGGAAAGGATTTATTATCAAGGTAGTCATAATAAATCGCACTTGTACCTGGGATAAAGAAATGAAAACAAATGCATTTTTCATTATGCATGTACCAATTAATGCCCCTGTGGGTCTGATATTGCTTTTGAGCTGACAATGACTCCCCTTCAGACTAAACTTGTATGAATTTTGAAGCAAAAAATGAAAAAGTTTTTCAAAATCAATACGTAATAGCCTGAGATTTAAAAATACTGTGCCGGTACACTGCACAGTCTGATGTGGGATCAATAGAGAAATGCATCTGGTTCACAGCAGGGGAGATGGAAGGTGGATCAATAATAAGCAAATTTCCAGGAATTGCAAGAGGCATCGACTATTTAATTAGCCATTTCTCTGAAAAGGTGCATCAAAGAGTCGTGATAAAGAAACGCTAATGGGCCTTTGTGAGAAACTTAGAATGCAACACGCCAATGTGTGAACGCTCGTTGTAGGACATGGAGGAGAAGCCATGCATGAATCACCTAGTGCTCCTTCCTTCAAAGATGACCACCTACTTTATTTTAAGCAAGATGAAAAGCACATCTGAAACATACCATGTTCTTCAACAGTATGAGATTGAGGGTAGTTACTTAAAGGATTTGTGTGGTTACATACTACTGTATATTCTTGTTACTGTCAAGAAATTCCATTAAAAAAGGCTTGAAAATGTTTGTAAAAAAAAGAGAATAATCAGCTTTTTAAAAAGAAAAGATTTTCTGGGAAATCCCTACCTCTTCTATGTGAAATAGTGAACAGGGGTCCTCTAAAGCGTGCCAAATTAGTATAAATCCATGGCTGAAAATAGTCCCTTGTAAATGCACTGACTTTGGAAAATGACTGAAACCTTTTAAAACACAAGTCAATATTGGATTGCTTTTACAGCTTTACTGTCTGTCTCCAGTCAGAAAATATAAGAAAGGTACAAGATATGGAAGTCATAACTATCCTGGACTATCCTGACAATTGTAAAGTACCAGCTCAATCCTTTAAGAGGGCAATACGCCTTTAACATGTTTTCATTTTGTCCAGTCTGCTGAAAGAGGACAACTTTTTCCACCAGTAAGACCACATTTAAAACCAGATATGATCGGGTATAGTCAAGGCTTGTGTTTATTTTGCTTGTTTCTCTCTTTGTCAAGATGGTCACACAGGCTTTGAAGCTACTGGCTTGATTCTGTAGGCAAGGTGAATATTCACTCGGAGCGGTTAGAACAAACACAGAGAGGTGATAAGAAGGTAAACAGCTGTGCACAAAGGCCTGTAGACCCACCATTACTGGATAGCTTGGAGCAAACATAAAGACAAAATACATGAATCATGAAAAACAAGGGAAAAATGTGAAGAAAAATCTGATGGATTCCTTTGAGAGGAAGCACTGCGAAAAAAAAAAAACTGCTTACACATTGGCAGGCTGAGTGACGCTTATGGGCATTTGAGTTTTTCTTGTGATGACTCCTCTCATGATTTATGTAGGTAGAGGCGTCTCTTCTGACCTTGAGAGCCGCTTCACTTTGTGCTGATGTTCAGGTTAACTGGGGATTGTGGGAATTGTAGGTCCCTCGGAGGGATTTTTTTTTCTTGACCTCACACAGATTTTCAGTTGCGTGCTGGTATCGTGATCGATATCCACCTCAGTTCATGTGGGTTTTTAGGAGATGCTGATGATGGATTGAGGTTTCGATATTGCTTTGAACCCACCATCTCTGCTCATTTTTGATTCTTCACCTGCGTGGAGGGAGATGAGTTCATAACTTTTTTTTTCAAAATATAAAACTGAAATGTAAAACAGATGCTTCTGAGAACTGCCCTGATCTTGTCATGATGATATACTATCCTTTTTTTGTTCATTAGTACTTGGGATAGATCACTGAAAGTTCAAACACAATATTTTCACATGATAATAGTCTCATGTAATGATATATTAATTATAATTTAACTCTAAATAGATGGACATTGTTCATTGTTTCCATTGTCCAACATCTCTTTTGTCTCATTTCAAAAGATTAATGATGATCAACTGAGCTGACTTTCATAAATTCTTGTCAGCACCCTGAGGGGGGATGTTCAAAGCTACTAAATCAGTGTATTCATCCAAAGATTTTAAATATGCAGATAAGTCCCTGAGGCCTCGATACAATAAAAGCTTATTTACCAGGGCATGGCAAACACACCTTGCATCTTAATACACTGACAGAGTGAGAAGATGAATAGCACGGTTGTATCAGTATCATGTTCACGGCAGATCAATCTGTCACTCTGCTGCAGCTGGTTATTCAATATTGTCCTTGGCCTTAAACTCCACCAAGTGAGATTTATGCTGTCAGTGTGAGCTTGGGGAAGAACAGACAAAATCAAGACTCAAAGGCCTTTGACTTGAATCCATCACTTCACTGATGGAATTTACATCCTGGCATTTTCAGAGCATTCTCCTTTTAGAAATACTTCATGAGAAATTCCATAATTTTGAGCTGCCGAATACAGAGCTCATCATCATACCAAGTTAAAAAAAAAAAAATCACCCTGTGCAATTACTTTGTTCACAGTCCTCATCACTATAGACAGTTCAGTAAAACTGCAAAAAGAATAATTAACATAAAAACCATCCTCTTTGAGAAAATCACAGCTTGTGGCAAAAAGGAAAATACAATTTCCTCAGAGACCGAACATGAAACAGAAGTATAGATGAAGTCGGTGATGACTCACACAACACGTTCACTTCTTTCAGTTTTGTGTTGGATGAAAATATCCAGCGCCATCACAGTCTTGAGTGTGTACTGACACGTTTACTTAACTTCAAAATTAACCCTGCTCAAATTAAAGGGAGATTTAAAAAAAAAACAACAAAAAGAAGCAGAACGGGATTCATTCCCTCCTCTGGGGATTGTCTTTGTGCTGATCCTGGTAACAGTAACGACCCTCTAGTCCTGGCAAAGGATATATTTATAAATGTCCCTCTTGTTCCACCTCTAATGGCACATGATTAAATGGTAAGACAGCCTAATCATCTCTAAGGCTTGTGTTATGTAAAACACACAGTCAAGGTTAAACGTTGTCTGAGCCACATTTCCAGTGTTTGTTCAAAGATACAGGGCTTCATGTCACTAAATAAATCTACTCCTGACTATGCTGCTTATTCTGAGCAGTAACCAATGAGTCAAGGCCCTTCAAAGGCCCCTTTTCAGACATTAGTAGTTCACATGATGTGCAGACTTTTAACTTTTCCAAAGGATATGTAAACACACCATTGAAAAGATAATTAGATTTATAGTGATTAGATGTTTTTTTTTTGGTTATGGTAATAGATAATGATTTATTATGTGCTGCTCCTGTTTCTTAATTGCCGTGCTCTTTGAACATGATGACATTGAAAACAAGTAACAGAACAGGCCAAGCAACACCAGTGGTCAGATCGCTTTGGAAAAAAAACAACAACCCAAGGTTACAGCCAAACTCATTTGGAGGAGGAAATGAACGTGAACAGTAAAATTATTATTCAAACTGTCAGAGGTTAGAGACAGACCTGATTTGATTTAACTCACCTCTCTCTCTCTCTCTCTCTCTCTCTCTCTCTCTCTCTCTCTCTCTCTCTCTCTCACACA
>OMNW01035854.1:40832-51439 GCA_900303245.1 Selene dorsalis
TTGGGCCACATTTGCAAATGTTGAGCATTATTTGCCTGATTTTTACCTAATTTGCCTTTTTAACATTACTTCATTTAAGAGCAAGGCTGAAATGACCTGAAACTAGGCGTAATATGACACGGTGCAGCCATATACAGGTCTTGACTAACCCTAACCCTAACCCCCAACTTTAACCATATTGTATTTATCATGCACACCAAGTTATGATAACCTTACCCAAATACTTTGGGCTGCCTGAGCATCGAAATGTGGCCATGCATTTGCTACCAGTAGTGAATATTGAACCTGGCTGGAGATTCAAAATATCAGCAGGAGGAAAAAATGTAATTTCAGAACAAGTGGTTCATTTTCATATATGACCTCCCCCCTGTTTCTCTGTACCGTAAAGTAAATGAAAGAATGCAAATACGGTTGATATGTGAAATGTAATTAAAGTCTTATCATAAAAAATTGCTGCTGTGATGCTATCACTGAGTGAAATTTGACACTATACTATCAATCAAAGCCTTAGATATGTTTTTATGATCATCATATTAACTGTGTGTGTATGCTGTGTGTCTGTGTGCTGGTGGAGCTGATTTCAGGCTGGAGCATGATGTGAATTCATTTATGTGAGTTCATCATCATCTGATTTTGCTTACTGCCACCTACACCCAGATACATATAACAAAGCCTCCTATACACACTGTGTAACGTGTGTTAGTGCTGCTACAGCTTACTGCTGTTCACTCACAGAAAGCAGGTGCTGTGTTGTGAGCTCGCCACACCAGCCACTGCCATCATGCCGTTTGATTTCAGCTGTTTAATTAATCCTATTCGTTAACCTCCTGACTTTTAAGATGCACCAAGAATTCCAATCTGTGGTATTTCGGCCTTTAGAGAATTGTATCATGTGTACATGAACAACATAGTTAGTCCCCGGCTCTGTTTGCTCTGCTCCCCTTGAGGGTTTTGTTTTTCTCCATGCTGAGCAACTATGTTGAACGCAGCCCCAGCTACAGTGTGATGAAAATATTTCTGACTGGACTAAAGTTAAAGTAGCTAAAACTACTGTGTGCTCTTCCACTCACGCTGGCCTCTGAGCATCAGTCAGCAGATGTTGCCCGATGACACAAAGTGGTGAGAGCTCCCTGGTTAATGAGGTCTCAAAGGGTTCATAACCCCCAAAACAGCTTATTTCTGCATGTCTCTCTCTCTCTATCTCACACACACACGCAGCACATATACATGTACACTTGCTACCCACACATATTTTTCTGTGTGCTGCTGCTGATGGCTGCAGGGAGTAGAGTTTAGGCAGGGGGTCATGTTGCAGGTCAAAGGCGACTGTGAGATGAGCAGGTATCTTGGGAAAGTTAATTGTTCATTCAGTTCTTACTTCAAATTGTTGTTTGCAGAGGACAACAGACCACCAGCAGACACAGCCTCACACTGCACTGCTGCCTGGCTCATGATGGACCTGCTCGTTATCCTGTTTACTCCCACTTTGCTTCCCCCTGTAGGTGAACAGCGACACTCCTAATTTCACAGATTTCCATTCACACATATTGATTTTTTTTTTTCCAGCATTAAACAATTCCCTCTCTAGGAGCCTGTTTTCAATTTGAACATCATCAAGCTCGAGCTGATGTGGTTCAAAGAGGAGCCATTGCAGCAATATAGCCCTTGGGTTCTGTCATTTCCCAGCCAGAAGTGAACACAAAGAAAAAAAAGAGCGGTAATATATTTTGGATATAATTACAGCATGTGCGTTATAAAGTCTGGCCCCCAATTCCCAGATTACTTATTGAAATAAAATGAAAAGAGCTCTAATTGACTGGGCTTCTAGTGATTAAAGGAGACAAATAATCACCCGACCCTGAGCAGCAACCGAAAATAAATGGGGATCTTCAGTGCTCCGTGCATTCCCCTCGGTGCGGCCGAGGCCATCCCATGTTCACTTCAAATGTGCAGTAGTCATTGCTGTATTTGTCAAGCAAATGAGCATTTTAAATTTACAGAGCCGTAATGTGACATAATCAAGTTATAATTTATCAATTAGAATAATTAGGAGGCAGATCCAATTTAATTAAAGTGTTGAAAAGGCTCAGAGGAAGCCAGTCACACATAAATGAGCCTGTGTGGAGGTTTTTTTCCTTTTTTTTTTTTTTGTGGCTTCAGATGCTCGGGCGAGTTTACTGTCATTCTCATTCACTCTCCACCTAATTGATTTAGGTTCATGGTGTGAGAGGATGGAGCACATTGCTTTTTTTTCATCCTTCCTTCAAGACCATACTGGGTAAAAAAAAAGGGAAGATCTATAAAAAAAAGTAATATGTAATGCCTTGTGGCATTATGACTTAGAGTTTGGCTGTGCGTCAGTGGACACTAATGAATTGGCAATGTCAGCAGTGTGAACTCTAGACCTGACAGTGGGGATGTGCTTAGTGGTCGTGCTGAAGCATGTCAGCAAGGCGAGGCCCAGTGAGCCTGTAAGACAGAAATGAGAGAATGAGAGAGAGAGGGAATGGAGCACAGAGAGAGAAAGAGGGAGACGTAGAGAGAGCAAGGGAAAACCACCGAGAGCAAAGGCCTCATCAGCCATGTTTGATAAGATCAGCTGGCTCTGCTCCTTGTCTTAAAGGAGACATATCATGCCCCTTGTCCACAAATTAAAACAGTTCCCCGGTGTCTTTAAGATATGTCTGTGACATGCTTCGGTCAAAATACCCCAAGGATCAAACATCACAGCTCTTTTCATCTACTCAAAACAGCCTTGTTCAGAACGGCTGGTTTCAGTGCTTGTCCCTTTAAATGCAAATAAACCACTGCCCGCCCCACCCCTTCTACCGGTACCAGTACTCACAGGTAGGGGTGGTATTATGTAAATTCAAAAACTAATGACATCATTGTCAGACAACTGAGGGAACAGCTCATAAAACCACATGGATTTCAACCTAGGGAGCAATTCTCACATTTTGGGGGCTGGCAGGCAAGACGAACACCAAATATATGTTAAAGAGCCTTCAGAAAGTGATATTTCCATAATATGTCCTCTTTAAGGATGTAGGATTCCTCTCCACCTGCCCAATTTATCGCTGTGTCACATACTCACACCACAGATTACCTTTCATAATATGGTGTTGTATCAGCCACGAAAAAAGCTCCTTCTCACAGTCTTTTAAAATGAAAGGAGGATTTATTTTCTCCCTTTAAATCAGCCTTCCTTTCTCGCCACCTCCTCCCTCTGTCCCTTATTGCTTTTCTTCCTCCCTTCATCTCCCCCTCTCCCGTCATTCCACCACTCCCTGTTCTTCCTTCTTCCTTCCCTTGCCTTTTTTTTTACTCATACTTGAGGGCAAAGGCCTCGCCATAGTAACTTGACGTCTCCCACAATGACAAACGGTCATTTAAAAAGGCCAACTTGTCACGCAGTGGGCACGGCAGACGGCAGTGCAGAGACTGATGAAGGAAAAATATACTCAAGGTAAAGGAGACAAATGATGTGGGTGAGCTGAATGGGAAGATAAAGCAGGAGGAGATGGAGACTCATTGAGGGAAAGAGACTGAAGGTTCCTGACTCCCTCTTCAAATGTGAAGCCTTAGTGTATTTTGAGTCAGTTTGTTTTAATCCATCCATGCTGCTGACTTCATACACGTCTGTGAGTTGGCATACATCGGCTTTATATTTGAAGGGTTCAGTGTGCCAGTTTCTTGTGAGTTTGATTTTGCTGGAACATCACTCAAAATAATAAATGTTTCGTGTGAGTCAGTTTGTAAAAAAACAAGATGTATTCAGATATAAAATCAACAAGCAACTCTTTGCCCATTCACCTACAGAACATAGTCACAAACTGAGAAATAAGGAATGAATGAAAGAATGAATTAACGAATGAATGTGGTGTAATGCAGTGGATTAAAACAGTATAGAGTGTATTAAAAGACCATTGTTATTAGTGGTGCAAAAAAACCAAGAACTGCACTTAATTGCCAATTTGAGGTTCTTGTACTTTTAGGGATGGGTACTGAGTTTGGTACTTTTATTGGTACCGACCGAATTCCCACCAAAGTATCGATTCATGTGAAGTCAAACGGTACCACATTTTGGTACCTGAAAGCACCTTTGTGTCGCATAAGTGTGTGTAAATAAATTCAAATCAACTGCACCTCCATCAACTGCAACATTAACACGCAACTTGTTGAATGTGCTGATGCAACGGTGATAATATTTCAATTAGTTGTAATCATATCTAGAAACAGCTCAGTCTGCCCAACAAGTACATTACTACTTAAAGTACATTTTACAATAAGCTTTTTCTAATTTGATTATTGAAATACTAAATTTTGCTTTTACTTGTAATAGTATTTTAATAAGTTTGTTATTACCACTTTGACTTAAGTGAAAAATGTGACTTCTTCCACCTCTTTTTACTTTTCTATCACCAGACAGTTTGTTTCACCTGATTATTCTGATGTGTTCTGAGGCACCTTACTGTTTGATTGAACAATGCACCAGATTGTTTTGTCATGATGTGGTTCAGGGATTAAAGCAAAAACAAATCTTTTGACTGAAATTTTTTTCAAGTTGCAGCCAAATCATATTCCCCATCTGTGTGTGTAAAACATGTTACAGGTTACATTACTTGGTGCTAAATAAATAACACAATATGTGAAAGTATGAAATTCAGCACCACTCCACACATCACTACTGTTGCTGTTATTTAAAGGGGACATATTATGGAAATATCACTTCTTGAAGGCTCTTTAACATATATTGGGTGTTTGTCTTGCCTTCTGGCCCCAAAATGTGAGAATTGACAAAAAAATCTTTTATCTGCTCCCTAGGTTGAAATCCATGTGGTTTCACAAGCTGTTCCCTTGGTCGTCAGACAATGATGTCATTGGTTTTAGCATTTGCATAATACCACCCCTAACTGTGAGTACTGGTACCGGTAGAAGGGGCGTGGCGGGCAGTGGTTTATTTGCATTTGAAGGGACAGCTGTTCTGAACACGGCTGTTTTGAGCAGATGAAAAGAGCTGTGATGTTTGATCCTTGGGGTATTTTGACCGAAGCATGTCACAGACATATCTTTAGGACACCTGGGAACTATTTTAATTTGTGGAAAAGGGTATATATGTCTCCTTTAATGCAAGTGCAACCATCAAGTTAAAATATTCTAGACTGGGGTGGGCAATTTTACATACTGACTCCAATAAAGTATGTGAAGGGCCACACAATTGAAAATGGAATTGAAACATAAAGTACATGCTGAATTATATTACACTAGATGAATTTGGTAGACATGGTTGCTGTACAACAGGCTATTTGCCAGTCCAGAAGACCTGGGTCCTTGTTAGGGCTATGCAATTGGTCAAATTTGAATTTATTGTGATTTGGCTCCAAACAATCTCAAAACTTTCATAATCGAGGAAAAGAGATTATTTTGTCATTTTCTGGGCATGCTTGATTACACCCCCAAAGCCTGCACTGCACTCACACAGTCAATACTTGCCCCTTTTCCACCAAGCTGGTTCCAGTACTAGTTTGGAGCCAGAGCCTGATTTAGCACCGGTTATTTGCTTTTCGACTCCCTAAGCAGGCTCTTGGCTCTCAAAACTGGTTCCAGACAAGCACCAACTCCTTGCTGGTCTGGAGCTAAGAACCGATTACACCAGGGGCTGAAGGCGGGGGTTACCGGAGCAACAGGACTACCTCAAAGATATACATAGATGTTATCAATATCTTATTACGTTTGTTTAACTGCTAATCGATGCAAGCACAGTTGAAGCTAAGTAGCCGAGCTAAAGAACTTTAAGAATCAAAACGTAGTCGCTGTTTGCTGTGGGTACGACGATGATGGCTTCTATACAAGAAAGAGGGAGACAGAGAGAGAGCAAGGGAAAACCACCGACAGCAAAGGCCTCGTCAGCCATGTTCGATAAGATCAGCTGGCTCTGCTCCTCGTCTTGAGGATGTAGGATTCCTCTCCACCTGCCCAACTTATCGCTGTGTCACACGCTCACACCACAGATTACCTTTCATAAATTGGTGTTGTATCAGCCATGAAAAAAGCTCTTTCTCGCAGTCTTTTAAAGTGAAGGGAGGATTTATTTTCTCTCTTTAAATCAGCCTTCCTTTCTCGCCACCTCCTCTCTGTCTATTGATCACGCAGCACCTGTATACACACACGCACACACAAACACACACTACACAGAAAAAAAAAAAAAAGAAAAAAAAAACTGTCCATGGTGCTGTGGCACTCGACCCCTGAACCGTCTATACAAGCTCTGATGCACATAACATGTCCACACAACAATGGCACTTCACGTTTTCATTTTCCACTACACACTCATTAATTGACAGCACAAACTCATACTCGTCACTGCTACACCATCCACAGAGACGGTGATGTCGTGTACGCAGGCCTAATGAGTGAGATCAGGAAAACGATGGATGGAGAATTGTTGTTGTTATCTTATGCCACCTGAAGCTCTTTGTTTTAGCTCTTCTCTCTGGGGCGGAAAAAAGACACAAATGAGATCATGAATCAATGAGGGAAAAATCAACATGATTCGACGAATAGTCTACTAAATGCAAAATCTGACCAATCAGATTCGACTATGAAAAACCTTTGTCAAGGACACCCCTAATAAGACTTTTTATGCACCGCCGCTCAGGCTGAATGAACGTGCAGTAGAAAAAAACTCTGCACTCCGCTCATGTCCTTGAAGCCACAGCTCTATATCGTGCAAAACATCCTTCTACAAGTGAACGATCGTTCGTCATACTACCAATATGTGTCAGTTAATTCATAAAAGCAAATGTAACTTTTGGCTGGTGAGTTTGTTGGTCCTGTTTCCTCGGATCTACATTTATCTTATATTATGGTCTCTATGGGCTCAAAATGACGGAAATCCGTTGTAGCGACAGAGAACTTTAATCCCTGGGTGGTTGGGTATACAATAGGTCATCTGTGATACCAGAGACTGTTTGCAGTGGCAGTGCCCGCTGAGGTTTAGGCAAAAAAAAGGACTTGAGTTAAGATAGGAGCAAGATCCTGGTTTTGGTATAGTAAATAAAGACATCTCAGATACAGATTGCAGGTATGCTGTGACTGCATGCAAAGTCAGTGAAAAGCAGACACACACAGATTCAGTTGCTACCTTGCTTGGGGCTAGCGTGTGTAGTTGGTATGTTTGCAGGCAATGAGCAAGGACTGCACAAAAGGTGAAGTGAAAATCTGCATCACTAAATTGAATTAATACAACACCCAATGTAATTTCAAATTTTCAGCTGGATTGGCTCTTACTTGACTCTTTCTGCTTGTTCACTCTTGTCGACTCTGTGCGTATAAATACTGGATGAATAACTACGTTGTTCTTCCTATGTTGATCTTTCAGTGATGACACTTTGTTCTTGCCATGAGGGACGATGTCATTAATGTGACAGCTAGTCTACACCAAGTTTCCCTTGTTAGCACACTAATTGCAGTGTGCTTGTGTTTGTGTTGGTTTGTGATTTGTAATTGCTCTGTAATCACTCTTTTCACACTTGCTTCCAGTAAAAAACTTCAAAGGCAAACTCCTCGTCTTCAACCTCTAGTGGAAATGTGTGAAGCTTTCTACACACAGCAGCTGTGCACCTACACAAAAAGTGATGACTAATATGATAAGTTAAATTACATCACATGTTTTTGCTGGACAACCAAAATGCTTTTTCTTATGTGTAGGAGGATAATGGTGGATGATGATGGAAGAAAAACACAGGTACATCCAATACCACATAATATATGAATTAAAATCACAAAACAGACACAGACAGATGTCAATCATCTGGCTCTTTTAAAAAGCTATTGCCAATTAAACTGAACAAAGACCAGGAAAAACATGTTTGTTCAGTGTTTACATTAGTTTTGGCTTTCAGAGATGTTCCTGGAGACGTCTCACCACTTTAAATACTCTGTTGTATTTTGTCTAGCTGTGCAGCAGCTCTTTCACTTATTTTGTGCATTGTGTTGTCGGACAATAGCGTCCATCAATAGCACACTCGGAAATCAAGCTCATTCAGAACTTGACATCTGTGAATGTGCTTCATTTTGTACTTTCCTGCATGGTGTGAACCCAGTACACACTCAAAAAAATGCAAAGAATTGGTTTGAAGTGTGCATCTGGGACAGAGTAAAAGAGTGAAGATTGTCCATGCTTGAAGATGTGTGGTCCATTATGTCCTGTGAAAAAATTGTTTTTTTTCTTCTTTCTTTTACAGAAGCATGAAATAAAAAAAATATATGAGATGAAGTGTGCAGCTCTGCAATCAATTGTTTCATGTTGGTGTTCTGGGCATCTCCAAAGAGCAGCTGAGAATTTTTCTTATGTCTCCCACCAGCTGAATCTCTCCCCCCAGCAAACTGCAA
The DNA here is from genome assembly GCA_900303245.1 of Selene dorsalis. NCBI lineage: Eukaryota > Metazoa > Chordata > Actinopteri > Carangiformes > Carangidae > Selene > Selene dorsalis. The sequence goes on from OMNW01035854.1 coordinate 49,227, forward strand.
CTGCAAAAGAAAAAGAAAGAAAAAACAAACTACCCTCTCAATATTATTTTTCAAATTGGCATTCTCCTTTAAAACCTTCAAGGCTCTTTCTTGATTTTCTAAACTGCAAATCTTTTATCTCAGCTTTGGAGCTGTGGTTACATTCAGCAATAGTGAAGGGAGGAGACCTTCACATTGCACCCAAGTCACACAGTGCATGTGGGGCTTTGCCATATGAATTCAATTTTCATTACCCCCCGTAATAAATGCGGTGTGAATCCTGGGAGGCCATGGCAGCAAAAAATAAATCTGATACATGAATAAACGATGTCCCTAGGGAAGCCAGGCTCCTCCTTTGTGAGGAAGATTGACTCCTCCAAGATGGGGCACATCAGCCACAAGGAACGGAAGCAGAAATAGAAACTGCCGACAGACAGGCGGTTGCTCGCAGACTTTCTGTTCAGCCCTCAAACCAATCTTAAAGCTGTATATAATAATAATAATACATATTCTATGCAGTGTGACTGCAAGCCATCAAATTATCCCAGAGGTCAGCAGTTTTATAATTTCCACACTATGGGAATGTAATTAAACTTTGACGCAGAAACTTAGTCACTGTTCCAGACTTGTCAGTTCACTCCCCTCGTCTTCAGTCTCACCAAACCAAGTCATTTTCGTAATGCATGCACCGGATGATGCTGGTGTTTACACATTTCTGACTTTCCTCGAGTTCCTTGAGAGTGCATGATGCGCTGCTGTATTATATTTTAATCCTACCTTTGTCCCAACTATTTGCCTTTTTGCCAAAACGTCTTCTTATTGACAGACGAGCAACATTTCTTTTTTGGTTTACAGTTTGTTGACAGTTCTGACTGTTGTTCTACCTCTCTCAAAGGTGGTGGTGTGATGTAGGCTGCCAGGTGGACACATTTATGTGTTGTGAAAGCTCACATAAGACAATTTCCTCGTTAGACCAGTGGACGGTAAAGAATGCCTCCTGGCTATCTCCTGTGTGGGACGATGCTCTGGAAATACTGCCTGGCAACAACATAGGCCATCATCTGGGGTGAAAGGTATAGTACGACCTGATGGTGTAGCATCTCTAAGGAAAGTTTAATGACTATAGCTGAAATTGTAAAGGTAAAGAAAGCAATATTTCTAGACAGCTAAATAACTGATAAGAAGCAAAATATTCCAGAGTAGCTTTAGAGTGATCACGCCATGCAACCTCAGTAACAGTCACAAAGCATTTCAATAGCATTTCATTAATTCACAAATCTGTAAGAGAGCAAACACTTAATTTACAAATCGGCCCATGCTACTGTGGTGAATCTCACTGAGGGCTATTAGCTCGACCACTGAATTCAACCTCCTGCAACCCCCCCAATCTGGCATCACAGCAGATGGGTGGAGGTCTGTGATCTGTTGAGGCAATTTTGTGCATGGCTGCCATGGCCTGTCCTGGTGTGACATCTCCTGCTGCTAGTCGGGCTGTACTCTGACCTTCACACTGGGCTGGTGTACAGCTGTCTGGCTGGGAAATTCAAACACACACTCAACACCCGGCCAACAACCCCCTCTGCTCCCCCTCTACTGCATCCCCCCTCCTTTACTCTCTCACATAACACACTCGCAAATCCCTGGGGAAGAGCAGAGCAGAAAGTTTAGTTGTGAGGGAGGTTTTGGTGTTATGTGTTATTGCACTGGCCAGCTACAGTTGACAACTTGCAGGCAGGCAAAATGGCAGCGTGCTCCATTGAACAAAATGTCACATGAAGCTTGGGGTAAAAAAAAAAAAAGGAAAAAAGTCCTCAGTCCTTCACAGATTTGATTTAGATAGGTGATGGAGACGGGTATAAGAGGTAAAACGTGGGGGGACGGAAAGCACACACACACAGACAGTACACACATGCGACCCCTCTGCACTTCCTATTTGTCGAGTTAGAGTGGGAGGACACATAACGTAAACCCGAAGAGACACTTCCTCCGTGGGGAGAGATCTCCTCTCATTACGAGCAGGATTGACACTGGGCCTGGCCTGTCCAGAGGGAGCTCTAAGCCAATAAGAGAGTAATTGAAAGAGGCGCTTGACTTCCCGTCTGTAACAGCTTACAGACCAGGGCTGATGGGCCTCTAGGAGCGCCCCATTTAGACAACAGATGGGCAAAGACAAACAACATGAAAGTTGGGTCAGAATTGCAGGGGAAGGAAAAACAATTCAGAGAGGGAAGGCA
>OMNW01035854.1:51653-81109 GCA_900303245.1 Selene dorsalis
TAAATGAGTTAAAAAAAAAAAAAAAAAAAAAAAAGACTGAGCAGCATCAAGCTTAAAGAAATACCAAGAAGAAGCACGCCAACAGAAGAGTGTTTTATAGCTTTCCAACATCCCCAGAGCGGCTGTGGTCCTAAGTGTCAACTGCTGGAGCCAGAATGTGGGGAGTTAGAGGCTGTGCCATAGCATTTTGTCTCACCGAGGTGTGTGTGTGTGTGTGTGTGTTGAGTCCCGGCGGCTAGACTTGTTACGGAGATGACAGCATGTTTTGTTTCACTACACAGCCCTCGCGCTGACAGTCTGAAAGCCTGAAGCCAAACAAACAGAGGCAGCAGTGATGCCAGGTATCTCAAGATATCGCTCTCTCTCTCTCTCTCTCTCTCTCTCTCTCACATACACACACACAGTACATACAAGCAGTACAGGAGATACACACACACACACACTACAGTATGGAGAAAAAAACAACATAACCAATAAACACATTTTGATGTGATACAAAACACCTGCATCACTGCAGTACTTACGTTGGTAGAAGTGGAGAAATGATGCAATTCCTCCTCCTCACACTACAACTAGATGATCATTCTGCCACTAAATGTTATGGTTAAATACTCCGTCGCAGTCATTAATGACATGAAGTGGTCATTCAGAGTGAACTAAATCTTCCAGCAGTGAATTCTACTTTCTAAACACAGTCCTTGGCTCCGTGTAGACGAGTATGCAGGTTATGCATCATTAAACATACTGTACCCACGTGTGGGGCATCAATAATTCAAACATGCACTTGAACCTCAGGTGTAGGAACAAGGCAGGCCTAGAAATATTCCTGGAGAAACTGCAGTACTTTTCAGATTGACGCAATACTTGATATGATCAAGAGAGTGAGCTTGGCAGAGAGAACATGCTTCACTCAAGAACAACAGAATGTTATTCTAACGCTGCAACAGAGTTTCACCCACAACCTGCTCAGCCCTGAGTGCAGCCCACAACTCTAGTAATTATCCAGCTCCTTTGAGTGTTAGCATTCACAAGGAGGGAGGTGAAGAGCAAAGGGTTGAATGAGGTGGGTTTTTGAGTTTAAGTTAAAAATCTCTGGAATGTAAGTTAGTTGATATTACCAAGTTTATAAAGAAGGTTTCCCATACAGTGATGCGTGAACTGTTCAGGGTGTAAACTGGACCCTGCCAACACAACTAAGGGCTTTAAAGCAGACCGTCTTACTTGGAAGCTCCACTAATCACGCAGGGTTTTTAAAAATGATCTTAAGATGAGAGGGCACATTAAAACGGGCGTGCGACTCATTATATCATAGCCCATGCAACAGCCACGTTTAGCTTCGACACATCCACTCAGTGAGGCATGATGAAAGAGCTCGCTCTCCCATTCCTGCGATCTCATTCCTTTGACTGACTCTTCCCTCCTCTCTAACTATCATCCACACGCCACAAACCAGAGGCAGCGTGAGAGAATGAGGATGAAATATTGATAGCGCGGCAGTAATGAAGTCTTAATAAGAGGGATCCAGTCCAAACAATGAAGTAGGGGGTCATGTGGGATGGAGGAAGGTGTGATACCCAGTGTGCCACGCGAGAACCATCCCTCTTGTTACTTTATAAGGTTAACTCAATTACGTTGCCAACACAGGTAATTTATTCAACTGGCAAACATAATAAACAATGGACAGGATGGTCCCGCCAGCTTAGAGTGTGGACTTTGTCACTTGCAATTTAAATCATAGCCCTGACTCAGACGTATAAGTTACTAAAAACAGACAACAGGTAATGATCTATTGCTTAAGCTGGGCTGCCAAAGTGAGAGAGAAAGATAGGCGAAGCTCGTAGGAGAGTTGGGAAATGGGAGGGGCCTTATTTAGCAACTTCTATTTCCACATTCGTGCTGAAAACAAAGGGAAGAACAAAAGAAAAGTACCTCTTGAATTGCTGGGGGAGCTGGCACACTTGTTTTCTGTGCTCAGTGTTGGAATAAAAGATTTGTCTGCGAATAATTTATTCCAGTACTCCCTTTGCCATTTCCCTCGCCTTCCCCCAGTGATACACAGAGGCTTTTTGTGGTAGAATTCCAAATGATAAATACTGCACATTTATAAAAAGTTGAGAGGGGATATTTAGAACACAGGAAGATACTGCACAAGGCCTTATGCTTTATTCACGTCCCTGTGGGAGTCATGGTACCCAGGGATACGTTATGTAAAACTGGTCAAAGCAATGGTAATGTGATTTTGAATGCATGACTTCATCATCTGTGTACCACAGGTATTGCATTCCTGCACTGGTTGCTCAGAGTCATATGTCACCCAGAGTCATAGACCCCTGACTGATATCAATAAAAAATTCTAAAATCATAGCCTACATTGCTCTGTAGTATTAATCACTGCATTTATGAAAAATGGCTTCATATTAAGAAACTCTCAAGATGACTGTGTGGGACAATGAGAAAAAGAACAAGCAATGGTTTTGTAACTTTGATGATGAGCAATTAAAATTTTTGCTCCTGCATTTCATATTACTCTATCTTTTAACAGTCTTGCTATTTTGGAGTGTAATATTATGTTGGATAATGCTTGTGGGAATGGACTTGTCACCAAAGGGGATGCTGTTGAAATGATGCATGTGGGTGTACATTTGGTGTATTGCTGTCTTAGCCTGGAGCAAGAGATGAGAATATCAGAATAAAGAGACGACTCAGAACATTTTTTTTTCCTCGGTGGAGCACTGATGAATACGCCACCAGAATAAAGAACAAAGAAACATCCACATGCAGAGAGACCTACCTCACATGCAATATACATTCTGGACATGAGATATAATAGCTTCATGAGATATAATAGCTTCTAATCTATTGTGATTTAAGCGATGATTTTTATTGTCTTCTCTTTGATCTCTGTTTTTTTCCATCTCCATGACCAAACTGTTGCATCCCCTTGTGAGTCTGGCAAAGTCCTCGGAAAACTTTTAATTAAGTTAAAACTAGGCAAAAAAAAAGAAGAAAAAAAGATGACTAAGTCAAGGTTTATAAGACATCCTGACATCCACCTCTGTGATAAATCAAGTATCCCGCCTAGATGAGAAGTCACTCAACAAGATACAGGAGGGTGTGCGCACTGGGAGCCACAAATGCTAAAAACATAATAGTCTGTTAAACCAGCAGTGAAAAGAAATGGAGGGAGGACAAGATTAGATTAGATGTCAGACACTGCCAATAGAGATTTGTGTGACATGCCTCGATATGACTCTGTTGTCCTCTAGTGAAATATGCAATGGAGGCATGGGGATGGTGGGTGCAAAGTGAAAATACAGTTTTTTATAATAAAACCCATAATATTACAACAGCAAGTAGAGTGGTTGTGCTTGTCATCAATTTTTAGGCACAGCAGCAGCCTAATGGATGCAAAAGTGAACATTGGACAAGGTCACTAGTTTAAATTTTGGCTGGAAAAAACCTGGGTATGGCAGCATAATAGGAAGAGCTCTGAGCTCCCCCGACTGCTGCCTCTCACATGTCCTTGATAAACAAGTGCCCTTGATCAAAGAATAGCCTCAACTGCTTCAATTAAGATGCTCAGCAATAAAAGAATGCCAGGCAGCTCTGAGGTGAAAGTGTTTCTCTCCTGCCCTTAAAACTCTTCCTGTCAGATTAGTGCTGTAAATATAAAAGTCAGGGTTAACAACACACAGCACAAAGTTCAGATTAGGTCAGCTGTGTTTGGCTGGAGTCAGGAAAGTTTGAGCACAGACCAGCTGTGATAAGGCTTGTTGTGGTGCTGTCCATGGTGCTGGAATGAATGGTTCATTACGGGTCTTTCTCAACGCGTGTTCCTGTCTGCACTTGTGTGCTTGTGGAACATCATCATTGACAGCCCAGCAATGTCCTCATTTAAAGTCAGTGTTTAGCCAAGTGCCGACCAATTCCTGGATGAGTTCTAGCTCTTATCCAGGCTACTTTTGGAGCTGAGTTGTGTTAACTTGGGGTAAACAAGTATCCCAGCGGACATTTCACATCAGCCAGCGGTGTGATGGCAGAAGATGTGAGCCAGACTCGGGGCCTGGACAGACTGGGATTTAATTTCTTAATTTATATTTTGTGGCAAAGTCACTTTATTCCAACAGAATTACTGCAGTAAGAGTTTCCACTCGATGAGGCAAAACTAGTTTCTGTGAATGATTTGCATAGAGTTGAACTCTGCTGAGTGAATTTGCATCTTTGAGCAAGCCGTCATTATTTTGCACTAACAATGATCCAGAGCGTCCAGAAGAAACGAAGAGATATTGTGTTGCACCATTCACTTTTTAACTAAACTCTTCTTCAAGTAAAAACTGTACTGTAAAGTTGTACATTGGTACAATGTCTACAGGCTCCTCATGAGAACAGCTCTCAGGACAGTTTAATAGAATTAATAATTATGTATTAATGGCAATACACAGAGGCAGAGTGCTGTATTTCAAATGTCATTTCATTATGGTGTGTATCTGATGATTGCACATCACAGTCAATGCCATTAAAAGCTAAGAAATAATAGTAATTACAGTTTCTATTCCCAAACTGCTTTAGATTGAAATTACTTTGTCACACAACTGGCGTAAGTGACATAACATCCCAGTGATGTCAGCAACAACACAACTGTCCCAGGTTCAAGTACTGCATCATCTCTACTGAGAAAGGTTTTCTGAGTGTGAATTAGTGAGTCACATATCACTTTGTGTATCCTTGTGTGGGAGAATGTCTGACTATTTCTATTTCACAGAGGATTTCCTCTCTAATGGTCTTCACAGTCTTGTCCACTACTGAAGCCTGACTGAAACCTACCATTAATATAATACAAGGTTACGGTGACCTACCCCTGCTACAGCCTGATTTTTTAGATTACTGATTGTAGTGTCTGTGTGGTATATGAAATTTAACGGTCCGGACAGAAACCAAAAACTCACACGAGGAATTTGGAACAACTCAGTGATTTGCCATCGAAATAGAAAAAGACTACACAGTAATTTGAACTAGATTTACAGGGCAATGTCTTGGGATTAATAAAAAAAAAACTTTTCTCATCTAACTTTGATGTTTCCTGCCACACCTTTAGACTTTTCATCTGGTGGCACCACTTTAAATATTCATGACTTCAGTCCTTTGTCACAAGCATCAGGAAATCCCCAGTGACTCCTCTGTCTTTTTGTTCCGTGTGCAGAGACTGTTCACGTCCCTCGGTGGTACATATGAATGACTGCATGGTTTTTGTTGCTGAACTTCCTGCTCCAAGGACCGTAATTTCCCCCCAATCTTTCAAGCCACAGCGTCGTGACAAAGTGGGCATTTGTGAAAGCCCTCACTAATGAATGATGACTTCTTATTTGTTATTGCTGCTTTCAGCTTCTCTGTTCTCACGAAGCTGCGACGATGACGGTGCAGAGAGCAGCGCAGCCTCACTTTATTGTAGCAGTGGGGGTTACATTCATCATCAGACTGTGAGGTGTTTGCCTGACGCTGCAAGTAATGCACTGCATTGTTCATTTATTCATGATAGATGATATTATGTGCACTCGCGTACTTCATTATCAAGGACATGCTAAGAAATTATTTATATTGTTTAACTGTGTAAAAATTGAATTTTTGAAAAGTGGATGTCTCAGTGAATCAATATAAAAATTAGCAGTGTTTAATAATATGGCAGCTTTTAAGTCTTTAGAATGATTCAAAATTGACGTGAAAAATGAATAAACATCATGTGGGTCTCTGTTAATGTGGAAGCTGGGATAATCCTCATGCTTGCACTGTGCATCCTGGTGACTTTGAGGTGATGACCATTCACTTGGCAACAAATGTCCATTTTAAACCCCTTGAAACTACTGTCTGCAGTGTTGACACCATGTTTAATATCTCTTCCTAACCTTAAACCCAAGAGGCTTTAAGGACTGGTACCCAGGCCATTCTGTACAATACATGATATGTTTACTTGACAGCATCATCCTTTAAATGCTGTCAGGTTCCATACTGGGGGTGGTGTGTTTGGGGATGCACTGTGTTACGGTCACTCTCTGCACTCTTATCTTAACAGTATATGTGTATATGTTTAGAGCCTAAATACCACAACACTGTACATACCACCATGCATTCAGAGAGGAATGTCCTTTTAGTTAAGTTACTGGTATGATAATGATGATTTTTCTAGAAATGACTAAATCATGAATCAGTGAACTGCACTGGTTCCTGGTGATCATTTTTCTGTGTGTGTTACCAACTGTGGAATAGATTGCCCATACAGCTTTCCTTATTCAATTATAGCAGCCCAAGAGCTAATGGTGAATGGAAATGGACACTTAATGTGACAAACCGTGTCTGTTTAATAATCAAAAAAGTAATAATTTAGAGGAAGCCACTGTGGTAATTACAGGTAACATCAGTGAGTATACATGCCATGGCTAAATGAGTGCTGCTGCTGTATGTCACAATTCAATCAACCTTCCCATTCTTCATTTAATCACTGAGTTTAAGGACTTTTAACCACCCTCATCTGCCATAATGTGCCGTTTTTGTTGTCTATTGTCATCTCATCAGTTAAGTGCTGCAGCCAATTTATATGAAGGTTAACGTGTCACCTGTGCGCTGTGCAAACAATAGTCCCCCTTCAATGGGGAGAGTGAATGTTGAATATGACATTTTGTTCTCATTTCATGATTTGTGTTTTCATTGTGATTATTTTTGCACTTGAGCAATCATTGCCTGTGATTGCTGTTGTGGGGAAGCTCCACTGTCGACCGTGCAGCTTGTGGACAGCTTGTTGTGCTGCTGGCTTCATCTCAGTGAATCACCACTGTGAAACAGGCAAACTTGGAGCAGTCTTGGTTTCACTAAGCCTGGTTTCTTCGCCACATTTGTTCAGTCTGATGCAACATTGAATCAGTTACGTGCTTTCTGCTCCCTGAATCCTGACAGCTTCTTTCCTCTGTGCTTCCATTTCACAGGTGGGCTCCCTTACAGCAGGGGCCGTGTTTGTTTTATATGAACTCACTGCTGACCCTGCTGACCACAAATCACGTTGAAAGAGGAGTGAGAGAGTAGAATAAACCGGCATCGTGGGAGGGGAAAGTACCTTTTAAGATCCGTCAAAGCCTCTGCTAATAGAGGTGATCCATCCAGGACTTTCAGAATGTCACATCCCAGCTTTGTTCATTTGCATAACCTCTAAAGTATCCCAGGGAGCCAGCGGTGCATTGATTTATCCAGTGACTTGGGAGATGCTTCCCTTGTTGACACAGTCATCTAAGTGAGTGTGACTGTGGCACTCCTTAATCCACTAAACCGCGTGGCGAGTAAGTGCTCTACTGCAGTTTACAACCCCATCATGACTCATCCGCACACGCTCAGGCTTCCTAATCCGCTGACATCTCTTGGATAAATATCATTATTTGATCTTTGATAAATTGTGAATATGTCTTGTAGTAGCCCAGCGAAATGCTGGCTGCGCCTGCAGCCTGAACTGTGTGCAGCTCTGTGTGACTGCGAGAGCATAACTCAGCAACTTTAAATTCCATTAATGGATGGTTTCCAAAAAGAGTGGAGCAGCTTTAAGTGCATACAACGTTATGACTGTTTAAACATATCTTACAACAAGGGGAAGGGTCAAAACTGAGAGTACTTATTGCACAGTTTTTCTATTTTCTCTGTGTTTTTCAGTATGAGAGACTGAGCCAAAACCACTAGAGGTAGTCACATCTACCTCTATTTATCCTGTGTGTATGTGCAGTGCACAAACACACACCATCATTCTGACAGTATTTTTTTTACTACACAGAATCCATTATTTTCATAATATAACTACATATTATTTATTGACTTATTTGGGGTCAGTTGTGTTTTTTTTCTTAGTTTTTTTTTTCTGAAGGCTTCATTCTTCATTCTTAACTTTGAAAAACTCAAGTTGAGAAGACAATCGGGTCAAGTTCATTTAGCAGAGCCTTCAATTTTTCATCAGATGTCAAGAGTTAACGATAGAAACTACTTTTACTTTACGCAGACTTAAAAATAAATCTCTTTGACCACAAGACAACTCTTCTGATGATGATCATGTGATATGATAACCTTGTGCTGATTGCATTATTGTCTCAATTGTTTTCATATTCATATTCAACGAACACTACAATTTAGTTATGATTCTGCCTTTAGTCTCTATTCTTATGTAATTCTATTTATTTACTTTTTAATCAGAATCACTGTCACCGTCTGGTTGTATTTTTGGACCCTGATTTTTTGTCAACTCTATAAAGTGACTGCTGTTATACTGTGTCTATAGTGAGTCAAATGTAAACAGCATTTTTCCAAAAATATAACTATGAATTACTGAAATACAAAATAAATGGTTTTGACTTACTTAAATACTTTTCTCTCGGTTATTTCTTTCTCCTCAGCAGGATTTATGATTTTCACTGAGTCAGTTATGGCCTGATCTTGGGATGCGTGCTCATGTACCCCCCGTACTGAAAAAGAATAAAGCTAAAAGATACGAGTATTTGTTTTTCACTGAGAACGAGCCATGTCTGTATCTGTCATGAAATCTCATTCAAATCTTATGTCTGAAAATGAAACTTAACCTGACTACTCAGATTGCATTTCAAGTGTTTTACTGCAAGAAATATAAACACAGACCAAGGAGTGTTATCATTAGGGAGAGGCTGCAAGTCAATTCTGTTGCCTTGACAAATATGCTTGCTCGCAGGAATGTGTTCTGCCGCACCACTCCACAACATATCACCAAATCAGCAAGAATAGGAAAATTCATACTACTAGCTTGCTGTGGCATCCAGAGGTGCTGAACAATAATGTGATTTTGGTGTGTGACAGTGTCATTACTAAGGTAAGAACAAGGTAAGAATTAAATTGTTTCAAGTACGAACACCCTTCATTTGATTACTTATTTACAACCTTAGCCTAAGTCCTAACTTATGCAACAACAAAACATGGCCCCTGGGTGAACTTTGTATTACTTGTCTGTACATAAGAGACTTCACAGTGATCAAAACACTGCAGCAGTGACTTCAGCAATGGTAGTAGTGAAGTGTTTTGTGTAATGTATGCACTGCCAGGGGTGTGCTCCTCCTCTCCAAAGACTCATCTCTGGATGTCAAAATTCACCATGCATGAAACAACAAGCTGCAATTGTCCAATCACATCTTAGCAACCATAAACTAGGCATTACACTCCTGTCAAGCTTTGGAGTAATTCAAGTGCTGAAATGTTTCCTTTAAAAATACATAAGAGTGAAAAAAACAACAATGGGAATAAACACTGAGTTTATCTTCTCTGCAGTTGTTAGAAAGGCTGGTTAGTAAGTAAGTGTTACTTCGAATGTCAAAGAACACGGACAAAAACTGATGCTGTCAGTGCATTTTCCTCAGTAACACTGTGTGTCCTGTATTGTTGCCCACAAGGCTGTGCCTGGTGCTTAGGTCAGGTTATAGTTAGGACATCACAGATAATTGGTGGGGTTAGGTTAAGGTTGGGCAGAGGTCATGGAGAATATTGATTTAAAGGGAAGGACTACCTAGATTTCGGCTTACGTTTCTCAGTGTTAAGGACTGTTAACTTCAGTAGCTCTGTCCTCTTCTGTATTAGGAGAATTTACACTCTTGCAAACATTATCTGACATAAAGCCATCAGTTTGTTTCCATCACAGAGGCCATTTATATTGTAATATAAATAAAACAATGATTGAACATATGAACATATTTGTGAGCCATGTGGCACAAGGAGGGTTATACTGAAACAAAGCAGTGTGAGCATTATCATTATAGCATACATTCTTTTATATAATTTCTACTACGACAGCTAACTACTTCTACACTGCAATTCAAAACCCATGCATTTCCATTTCTTGTACATAAACCATCAACTAGAGAGAATGCTAGATTTTTATAGGACAGGGTTTTTCACTCAACTACACACAGAACTAAAGATAGTTTGTTAGCTAACTGGCAACACAAAATAGCCAGTTGATCAAATCTGCTGGAAACATTTGTCATTTCGCTGGAACCAAATCCTGTTGTCAGCTAGAAATAATAAGCCTGCTTTTGTCTGCCTCTGTCAGAAATCAGTGGATCTTTGTTTTAAAAGTTATTAAGAATATTTGTTCAGTATAACACGAGCCTGCAAATGAGAGTGAAGAACTTGACAGGCGTAGAGACATTCAGTAAGGCTGCTGCTGATGTCAGTGATCAGCTGTCTTACTCAAAAATGGAGAACTGAAGGTGACAAGAACATTTCCTTAGAAGCAGGTAGGTACGATGTAATTTTTATCCCTTTTCATCTGGAGACACACGGTGAGACTGTTATGCTAGCCTGACAGTCAGTCAGATAAATTCACCTTACGGCCCACTGAAATGGATATGTGCAACCATAAAAACACACGTAACAGGCAGTCCTTCCTACACACAGGAGCCACACCAAAGGGAATCTCATTAATGATTTTTTTTCAGGTCCTTCTGACACTATCAAGATATTGTTTCTGGCAGAGACACAGACGGCTGTAGTACTGTCAACACATTGCACTGTGTTTCACTCTGAAAGACCTTTTACAGAATTGAATTTGTTCCAAATCATCACTCCATATTATCATATTAAAATCCTTCACTCTTGAGCGACTCAGAGCATCAGTAACGATCGCTTTGTACTTTTTCAGCTGTCGGCAAACCCCAGCAGAGAAGAAACTTCAATTCCCATCTTTATGTTTGGTGGGTCAGCCGCTAACGTGATTAGTTTTGGGATACGTGCTGTTTTAAAATGTGTATTTTTCACAATGAACATCAAACACAGTGGAGGGTATGGTAAGATAATGGAGCGGCTAAGTGTAGCTTAGAGAAGCGAGAGAAATAATGGCGAGTGAACTGGAGTTAATTTGTACAGTCTCAGACAGGGGACCATCAAGGCGTCATTTATCACCACCTCCATCTCCCAAGTTATTAATCCCTTAAGGCATTGTTTCCACAGATAGCGATCACGATGACACAAGAGTCTGGTCAAAGGAAATTAGAAAAGACACAGAGGTGGAAAGTTCACTAAGTGGATCTGGCCAACTGGCACCAGAGCACTGTTGTATGGAAAAGTGATAGCTCCAGTTCAGCTGCCCATAGGAGCTCAAAACACTCATTGTTTATTGACTGAATATCTGTCTGTAATAATCCTCAGCTCTGTTTCATTGACATTTCAGTTACTAAGTAAATAACAAGAATAAATAGTAGTAATAGCTAAAATAACAGTTCCAGCCATACCTCTTAAAGACTTTGCACCTTTCTTACTTATACATACTTTTATAAACTTCCATTTACATTTCAATAAAAAACTCATTTAATAATGTCATATATGTAGTTTTTATGAAATGTTTAGTTGGGCTCATATTGAATAAAAGCTGCATGTTTACTCAGATATATTAAATGCTTGTCGCTCCATTCTAAAGTTTTACTGTTGTCAGTTTAGCTGTCGAGTTATCTCAGCACAGCAAATTGGAATTCATGCTTCTGACAATAACCCATCCCACAATGCATTCTGCACTCGCTCAGCTCTCGAAACAATAAACCATTAGCATGCGTGATTGTGATGTATTTTTACTGAAAATAAAATAGCCCCCTACTTCATATGCTCGGGGCACTGGATCGATTGGGGTTTGCAACCTCAGCTAGAGAAAGTATGTGTGTGTGTGTGTGAGAGAGAGAGACAGAGGGGAATGATTCATTGAGGGAGGGGCGTTGGGGTGGGGTGTGGTGGAGGGGGGTTTTAGAAATGATGATGAAAATCGATAAAGAATAATAAATGAGAAACAACTGGGCAGATGATAGAGGTTATTAGGATGTGGAAAAAGACCGGCTCCGTCCTTTTAATTCACACGTGAGTACAGAAAGACAAAGCATGGAAAACACCTTCATGTGGTAATGCTGGGTTGCATTTGCTGTACTGCAGGTCGCTCTCTGCTCCATTTTATACAATGGAGGGTGTCTGTAGCCTCAAGGTTAGTGAAGCAAGATTTCGAGCAGAAGGTCACCACATTGAACTTCTCTTGGTGCAGGAATGGAGCGAATAATCTCCTGCCCCCAACTACTAATTAGGTGCCCTTGAGCAAGGTCCTCAACCCCCAACTGCTCCAGTACATCTACTCAAGGGTGCACCACGCAGAGCATCTCCCAGGTGTAAGTATGTGAATTGTGAGCAGCACTGAGTCCTTTTCTTTTTTTTTGGCTAAATACATTTTATGAAAACAACAGCAGCTCCACAATACTGGCTGAAACACAATGAGTTCTTGTGTGACCTGGCATATTTGTAAGTTTGTTCAATACAGACAGCACTGTTTAGTAGAAATGCAATCACAGGCACAAACAATGCACAGAAATTAAAAAAGCAGGCTCTGCTTTTGCTTTTCTTTATCTTTAAGAAAACACACAGAAGCCGTGTGCAGATTAATTAAAACCTTATGGTGTATTGATTAGAATATGCCCATGGAAGAATACGGACAAATAAATAGACAGCTGGTCTTTCTAAATGCTGTACACAAACTGGTCTATTTTTTTTTTTTTTTTTAGGTGAGAAAAGATATAAATAAAGAGAAAAAAGAGAGTTAATCTTCAGGCAACAGCCTCATGAGGAGGTGGAGATGAGGACAGTCTGGTGTGTAGCTGATGCATGTGGAATCATAAGCTTGCTGTTGACAACGCTGTGGGCAGGAGGAAAATGTATGATTTTGTTGTCAAAACTTGTGTCAGTCCCGTCACTCACATTAGTCACTGACAGAAATTTTACTGGCCTGTTTAAAGGGAAACTATGCAAGATTTTTACCTCAATTAAACAGCTTAGTAGTTGTGATGGTTAAATGGCTTGTTACAGGGAGAATGGAGGCTCTCTGCTTTCCCCCTGGCGTCTCTACACCGAAAACCAGCATCGCAATATCAGCTTCTCCGACCCAGTGTCCCAGCTCTCATCTTGCAAGAAACATGGACTGCTTTAAGACACTGTGACACAAACGCGCCCAGTAATCTGTAATCTCTTGTTCATGTTACCCACCTCGGTGGGTAACATGACAGTGAACTCTGCACTCTGAAACTATAAAGAAAAGAGTGACCAAAACAGCGAAAAAGCGACCAACTTGCACAGTTCCCTTTTAACCACAGCCTGTGGTGGACGATGATTGTTAATTTATTTATTATTTCATAATTTCTTCTTTTCCTGTGCCCCTGTAATGTAGGGTAATGTAGCTGGTTAAGTCTGCATGAAGGCCTGTTGTAAATTTACATAAAATTAATTTGCCAACTTAAGGGTATCTGATATAGAACAGCAACAAGTGTTATTCAAAACTCAACCGCATTAAGTAGACTGGACAAGATTGTAATAATTCTGTTACAATCTTTTAAAAACAAGATTAAGTGATTAATCTTGGCTGCTTTAGGTCCACAGAAGAACCTGAAAATACAACTCTAACAAAGTATCACCCTATAAAGTTGATATCAAGTCTTCTGTGTTTGCAAACACCTGCTTACTAATGCAACAAGGCGACACGGTGAAATATTAGTATTCATTTGGAGTTTAGTGTTTGTGGACCTAATAAATGTAAGTCCTGTGTTTACTCTAATTTTAGCTTATGTTTTGGTCTCCACCGACTCCTAAGAGAAAAATCGGGCTCTTCTAACAGGCAGCATGTTACTCTTGTAGATCGACTTTCATCGAGTTTATAGAAAGATGTATGTACAGTTAGTTCTGTTTGGTTATGAGTTGATTAATGAGATAGAATAAAAAAAACCTTTGTTGAAATGTAAGGAAGAGTCACTGTTTGAAATCTGATTTAATCTGCTTTCTCCATGATGTCAAACATGTTGGAAACAACTGATATTTATTATGTGTTGTATTATATTACAAAAATATGTTATTTTCCATTGTGTCTCCATTTTCATATCAACAGTAACTTGTAACACAAGTTGCCAAATAGAGGCACCCGAAATAGAAAATACTTGAGTACAAGTAGTCTCCTTCAAAATTGTGCTCAAGTAAATCACTCACTTTGCCCCGCAATATACAGTAAGGCCACAGGCTGCACACTGCTGCAAGGCTTCATCTCTACAAGCACTACAAGCAACACCTTTCCCTTTAAATAGTCATCTGACTCACTGTTAATACAAAAATATCGATTAGTGCAGCTCAAGTGTTTTGTCAATTCTGAAAGAAAACTTTCATAAATCTGAAGTATGGTAGACTAAATTATCCTTTGTGGAAAATAAAACAAAACTGAATCAATACTCAAGAGTGAAACTGGCATTCTCCCATACCAGGGCCCAGCCGAACTCATATCATTTAACAACACTCATTTAATTTAGAACAATTACAGCAGCTGTAGCAATAGGGACAACGCAGCTGGCCAGCCACCAATACTCCATATTACTAAAATGATCCGCTCAGTTTTATTGTTGCATATTGTGTTAACTGGACATGAGACCATGTGCTTTAAAGGGGACATATTATGGAAATATCACTTTGTGAAGGCTCTTTAACATATATTGGGTGTTTGTCTTGCCTTCCGGCCCCCAAAATGTGAGAACTGACAAAATAATCTGTAACGTGCTCCCTAGGTTGAAATCCATGTGGTTTTTCAAGTTATTCCCTCAGTTGTCTGACAATGATGTCATTAGTTTTCGAATTTGCATAATACCACCCCTACCTGTGAGTACTGGTGTAGGGGGCGTGACGGGGCGAGCAGTGGTTCATTTGCATTTAAAGGAACAGGACACTGAAACCAGCCGTTCTGAACAGGGCTGTTTTGAGCGGATGAACAGAGCTGTGATGTTTGATCCTTGGGGTATTTTGACCAAAGCTATAGCTAGGAACTATTTTAATTTGTGGAAAAAGGGCATAATATGTCTCCTTTAAGAGAGTCAGCTTCTGAAGGGATCATGGTCTGTGATTCAACCATAAAAGAATGACCAGTTGCTTTGATGAAATTGCAGAAGCCATGCACAGCTGGCTGTGGTACACGGGGGGGAGTGGAGTGGTGCGTTTGTGGGGGGTGGAGGTGTGTGTGTGTGTGTGTATGTGGATGTCTATGTGGGGGGTGTGGTTGTAGGGCTGAGGCAGGGGACTCTGAGCTGAGAGTACACCTCAGAGAGCTCCATCTGTTCACTTCGTCAAGTCCTGATGGGCAGGAATCCCCGTGCCAAGATCCTGCTGGCTGACTTTCCTACTGGAAATGCACATACATCCAAAGCCACACACACACACACATGTATGGCACACACTGTGGCACAAGCACAAACATAAACAGAGATGTACAGTACACACACACACATGTACACACACAAACGCTCCTCAGCTGTAATTGAAAACTGCACTCAGGATACGGCTTGTCAGGGAACGTAAGAACTCATTTTTCTCCCGCTCCATCCTCCTCCTGTCCTTGACCCCGTGACCTGAACACCAGCAGAACTGCACTGACTCCACACTGGAAGCAGCGCTCAGCCTTTCAGCAGACAAGGGGACAACCATCTGCTTTTGATGCAGCTTTACCATGGCACTCTAATGCTAATTCACCCACACTAGCAAGGTTGAGACTATCCAAAGATGACATGTGAAACTCTGTTTGTCATCTCTCATGGAGGGAACAGCGTTTCAGTCTCATCTATAGTGGCTAAGAGGATTTGTCTCAGCGAGGTGCCTCGGCTGTGAGTTTTAAATCACTGTTGACAACAGAGTTTCTCCCTGGATTAGATCTCTAGTTTCATTACAATGGCCCCGATAGCATCTTCTGCAGAATTGATAGAAAGTGGCTTATTATTCTACACTAAAATGTTTCCCTCCTTGCCAGACTGAAATTAATTTCAAGTTAAAAGAGACTCGTGTTGCCTCAATGTAGGACAGAGCCACATATTCCCTTTTGAAGCTAAGTGATAAAATGCTGCGTTTGAACTTGCTTGTCAGTCAGTATAACTGCTCTGTAGATTTAATCTCAGCATGTGCTGCATGGGTGGATACCTCTGTGTTTAGAGCTGCATGACCAGCAGTGTTGACTGCTGGTCAGTGACAGTTGAGTATGGTGTAATTATTTTGAGAGCTTTAAAGACAGTGGAGAATCTGTTGATGTTTGTATGCAGACTGGAAGAGGAACAGGACATGTGTGTTTGAACAAGCCGGTGTGTGTCTTAAAGGGATGGTGTTGTTTTATATCTAATGATAGCATTTTTATAGCATTGACATGGGATACTGAAAACAAAAGATGAGCTTTGAAGTGAAAACTGGTGCCATTCTGATGCTACCACAGTGTGGCATCAAAATGAGAAATTTTCTAATCTCATTTGTTGAGGTTTTTATCCGCAGTTTTCCATTTAGTCAATGATTAGATTAATCTTTTAAAGAGAAAATAAACCACAAAAAGTGACATAATCTCTGCCTCTTAACCATGCAGGGTCACGGAGGGGTGGGGGGTGGGTCAGTCTATCACAGAGCTGACGCTGATGCTCACACACTCACATTCACACCAAAAGGCAGTTTAGAATCACTCAGTAAGATAGCATGTCTATCTGTAGAATGTGGGAAGAGGGAGAACATACAAACTCCATGGCTATGAAATATAAAAGTGTAGTAAAGCTACGAACGTTTAAATTTAAAATGCTGAAATAAAATGTGTGAAAATTAGAGAAGGAGAATCAGTGCAAGCCTTCAGTTTAATGAGTACATGCTCTATATAACAGGCTACTGGGTGAAAGGTCTGTAGTGCAACTGTTTGAGGAAATCAGCAGCTATAGAATTAATAGAAGCAGCAGTGTAATTCACAGATTCAGATCTCATCTGTGGGCTGTAATAGTAGGGATATCCTGTCACAACACAAGTGTGACAGGAAGTCTGCCTGCCCGAGTTGGACCAACTCATGCTTGATAGTGCATTATCATTAGTGGGGAACCACAGATTAATATTTCATTAGGACTGTGGCTTTACAGGGGCTTCCAGGCATACCAAGTGATATGTTATTCACTGCTTCACACCGATTACTCTTGCGCAGGCAGGGCTGGGATACAAGAGCTCTTATTATGATGGACAGAGCAGTGGAGCAAGGTGTTCAGGGGAAAAAAAGAGATATCCCTATTTAACGGTGAGTAAGCATGGCTGGCCAAAGCGGTGTATCATCGCTTTTCAGGGCACGGCCATAACAAACCATTATTGGGCTGCTGTGGGTTGTGAGGAGGAGCACCAATCTTAACAGGGCCACTTGTCATAGACAGCAGGGATGACTGACTCCCTTTGGATTGAAATCTCTTGAGGAGATACAAAAGGTATTGAAAACAATGAGAATTACCAAAAGCTGTAGTGTAGTGTAAACTGTACCTTTCAAACGACTAAAGTCTGACACCTCAAAAAGATTTTGCAAGGCCATCATTCTTCTTCCTCTTCTTCTTCTTCTTCTTCTTCTTATTATTATTAATAATAACAATATTATTATTATTATTATTATATTATTAGGTAAAGTTGGTAACTCTGCACTTCAAATGAACTGCCTTTAAAATGATTGCATGAACTATATTTTCTATTTTTGAAATTATTTTCCTTGGCAGCGCCCCAACAGCTCACCTGATGGAACATGTACCATGTAGTCTAGTCCCAGTTGCAATGGACATGGGTTCCTGTCTACCTACCCACACAACCTTTCTGTCTCTTTCCACTGTCTAATCCCAAATAAAGGCAAACCCCCCAAAAGAGATACTTTTCCCAGTATCCTTGCTTCTCTGATGTATTTACTATACAGCCTACTTTCTAATACTACTATTCTGACTTACAGTGGTTTTAACTTTCATTATGTTGAAAACATGTTCCAATTTGTTAAATATCTTAAGTCGTGCACTGTGTATCCCCACGTTAGCTTGAACTTGCTAGTTTTCTTCTTCATTGTCTTTGTTAGGGCTTTTGTGCATGGTCGACCAGAAAAAGAATGATCGAGTTGTGTTGACCTCAAGTTTATGTATGCCAAATATATAAACAAAGCTCAGAGCCACTTGTTGAAACATTGACAAGTGGTCATAAAAAAAAAAAAAAGAGAAAAAAAAAGCAGTGCTTTCATTGTTGTCAGTGATCTTCAGCCAAGTGAAGAATGGTTTACTCTGACAATGGAGTAAAAACTCCCCAAAAAAGACAGACAATAGGAAAAAGACATGATTAAGTTACAAATAAAATTCCTAAAAAAAATTGCTGATAAATTTACACAGCAGAGACAATCATGTTTTAACTTATTTATGATCATTTCTATACCAAAATAGCTGTTTTACTATCATAGATAAAAGTAAAGCTCCATTTTCAACATAATCCAATTTGCAGCTGCTTGCCGTATCACTTGGCATTCTACCTACAACATGTAAAATTGAAAATCCCTTGCAATACATATGTCTATATCTCAGTGTGATGTTTCAATCATAGCTTGACAGATGCAAACACAGGCTACAAGAAGAAAACTGAAAAAAAAAAAAAAAATCTTTGAGCTTGTGTTTGCTTGTACTGTGAGCTGGGCGGCATCAGATTTCATCGTGAAAAGTGTTTGATAAAAACTTAAGCAAATCCTCCCCTCTGCAAAGTGTCTGTATTATTTTTGACATTCTCTAGAAACTGGGAGTCTTCAAAGACGGCATGTTTAAACCTCCAACCGTTTGAAATATCAAAGCATGGCAACTTTCTAAACGTCACCGTGGGGGATCTTCCACTCTTTTGATGCTCATTTCATGAGGAACAGTAATGACAGGTCTGAAGGTGTTTCAGCAGCCCTCTTGATTCAGAGGCGCTGCTCTTATGTCATTCCACCCTCTGTTTGAATACTCACTTTGAGGATATGAACATGACTCGTTATTTCATTCCCTAAGCCTGCACATTTTTCATCTTTTGAATGATGTAAATTCTTGGCTTACAGAGTAATTGCAGTTGTCATTTTCCTGGATTTCCAAGGTCCCCGTCAGAGATGTCTATTAGAGTCTATAGCATTATTCATATAAAGCCAGAGGATTTCATTCATACCTACAGGAAATACTGGCTTATAACCTCATCTATTAGGCAGATATTAGCGTGACAAAAGTCAATGAGGAATCGAGTCCTCTCAATCTCTTTGTAGCTAAGTATTGCTGCATCCTCCAAGGCTGATTCTGACAGACTAATGACAGTTATATACAGGCTGATGGGCTGAACAGCAGGATTTTTATGTAGAAACGTGAGCCTCTGGATTGGCCACATTGACCCAACAGGGTGTGTGCAGACACAAAACAATCCATGCCTGAGTAATGCCTCCATTTTATAATTTGGAACTCAGACAACATAATTGTTTCTCTATTTGATGGGTATCCCACTTGCACAAGACTTTTGGGTGTGTTTGTACACTGGCTTGCTCTCAGCATCTCCTTCGTTCATTTCAATTCTACACAGGGCTTATCCAGTCCACCTCACAGAATGTCTAATAGGCTTTAATTAAGTTGATCAACCCCCCCCCTTCTCCCCACCACCCTTCTTCCACTCTTTCCCGGCATCCGTTTGGGATAAAGGGGGCTGCAGATAAAAAATATGGAGGTGATTGCTATGCACACAATGTGCACAGTGACTCTGCGACCAGCTAATCGGCTCATCAATGGTGTTAATGAGCAGTTGCGGTGGTAATTTATATCTACCCCAGTTTCCCATTTGGAAAGGAGGAAAATTTCACCTTCAAGGCCTGAAAGTTTTCACTTAGGAACATGTGTTCATTGACTGAACATCAACAGCAGCACAGACTGTTTTCAAAAATTCATACAGTCATACAAGTATTGGCCTGCAATGGAGGTCGAAGAGACTGCATTTACTGTATATGTGGATGCAGAATATAAGTGTAGAAATTTGAGGTTTTAGGTCAAGCTTAGTAATTTTGTTTAGAAAGTCATCTATGAAGGGAACCTCACACTGCTTTTTACAGAATAGACAAAATTAGAAAAAAAGGAACCATCCTGCTTAAATCAAATCATTTAACTTACCACTGACAAAGAGTTATTCATTCATTCATTTTCTATACCGCTTATCCTCACTAGGGTCACGGTTGACAAAGAGTTAATCAAGGTTATTTTTGCCATTTTGCTGAATACTGTCTGGCAAAATATAGAGACTATTTATATGGGTCTAGAATGAGAATTTAAATGTGGTGTTTAGAGGTTTTAGCTACAAATGTGGTTGACGCTGCACTTTATAACCCACTTTTGCAAATGTGAGATGTGCCTGAGATGCTCCTAGCTCAATTTTGACATCAAAGTTCAAATTTGATACTGCAAGCAGTAGATTTCAGTAACATCACAAATACTTATGGCCTCAGATAAACAGTCTTTGATAAATGTAGTCCAGTATGAAATGTGCATTTCCCTGGATACAGTATTGGTCTGGTTTGGAGTCTGGCACTGGAGAAACAGCACTGGCAAACAACAATCATGCAATTACTGTTTTGTTGTTGCATGTTTTACATATGTAATTGCTAAGTTCTTCACAACCACTTATTCAAGTTTACTTTTAAGGTGAGCTGTGTCAAAATGTGAACAGAGAATACAATTAAGTAGAAGCAGTTAATACACTCTCAATAAATAGCTACAACCCAACCCAGAGGTATTTTTCTTTTCCACCTGAGCAGCTTCCAGGAAGGTTAATGTCATGTAACTCAATATGAAGACCACAAGAGGCAACAGCAAACACTTTACTTTCAGATAGTGATACTGGCATTTATGCCTCATAAAGTTTCAGTTTAAACCTCAATATAGATGAGAACACAAGTTAAAGGAATAGTTCAACATTTTGGATTTTTTTTTTCAAGAAAGCAAGCAAAGAAAGCAGATAAACATATTTCAATATAATATCTGAATTTCCCTTGAACTAATAAGAATATAAACCAGTGATCTGAAGGGGCATTGACGCGTTTCTTGACTGGTTTAGTATCATAGCGACATATAAGTGTTTGAATTGAATATGATCTTGAGCTTTCATGAGTGTGGTTACATGACAGAGCTGACAGTCCTCATGGATACAATGTCAGCAATGTCCCTGACAATCAGATTAGACCTTTGAGTGGGACACAATAGTTCACATGGGAACAACCAAGTGCACTTACATTATTGCTCTCCATTTGGTACCACTGACCTTTCTGTCCATTATTGTTCACAAAAGCACTGCTAGTGATTTCATATCTGTTCACTTCACAGCTGTGTTCACATTCACACACATACTCTCAGAGTGAATTGACAGCACCTCCACCTGGAGTCTCCTCCTCTACTGTATGCATC
Source organism: Selene dorsalis (assembly GCA_900303245.1). Classification (NCBI taxonomy): domain Eukaryota; kingdom Metazoa; phylum Chordata; class Actinopteri; order Carangiformes; family Carangidae; genus Selene; species Selene dorsalis. The sequence goes on from OMNW01035854.1 coordinate 72,944, forward strand.
ATTAACCCTGTCATTAAAAAACCACCCCTGACGCAAACATCTCAAGTAATATTATCTGTTGGTATCAGAATCTGCCAGGCCACACAGTAATTGTTGTTATGGTTGTCTTAGTAGCCCTGACACCTCATCCGCTGTGATGCTGTAACATTTGCTCCAACATGCAGTGCATGGTCAGTGTCAGTCTGACCTTGTTTGGACTTTGTGTAGATATGGGAGAAAGAGCAAAACACCTCAGTCAACAGGCCAGGGCTGCTAGTTGAGTGCAATCAACTGACTGGTCCACTGTCTTCCCATCAGTTTGATATTCAGCATAGATTCCCCCATGCTCCTGACCCCTTGGCCCCTCCACATCCTTATCCCAGACTGCTGGTGACTCAGTCTGACCTTGAGTTGTGGGCTCACCAGACTCCTCGAAGAAGAACAGGGAAGCATCCTCTTCCAATAGCATCAATATTTTATCTTCCAGCTGGGCACATCCAGTGAGTATGTGTGGGCCCTGCTTAAGTTTTTTTTATTTATTCATGCATTCCTGTCCTTTGTTTTTCTGGGAACAACAGTATCAAGGAGAGGACTGAGCTGATTTTCTCAATGTATAAAATTTTCTTAGAATATTTTAATAATGAAGTGATTGATTCACTCTGTGGAGAGAAATGTTCAAAATGTACCACAGACTCAGACTGTACAATTCACCTTCCTCCTGTCACCAACTTGTACTATTTCCAGTTCATGTTAAAAAGAAAAAAAATCAAAGTGCATTGAAAATTATTTCTCATGTTTCCCCACAGCTTTATGATTAAGTCATGCCTACATGCTGCCAGATTAATTGCCTTTTTCCTACAGTGGTCGTATAGAACAGGCAGGAAAGGTGACATGTGGTGGGTTTCTCAGGCGACTTTTTCCAAGTTAACACAAGCTCCTTCTACTTATTATCCTGAAAACAGTCAAATTCCCAGGACACTTTTGTAACACTTTCTCTGCATGGTTGATGTTATGGCTTCAAGAGCATCCTCTGAAGTCCCAGGCTCCTCAGAGCTGATGCAGCGTAGAGTTGGAACCATCAGGAAACAAAGGACTAAGGGAGCATAAGCTCCCATTTTCCAGAGCAAGTTTAAAGCAGCACAGCTCCTTCTAATGCTCAGAGGCCTATTTTAGATATAGGAAGCTTTTAATGTCTAATACACACTGCTGGGCTCACTGACAATGTCGAGGGTAAAAGAGTGACTTCAAAAAAAAAAAAAGCAACAAACATAGAATGTTATACTTTTAGAAAGAAAGACGTAGTGCCTGAGTGAGGGAGGTGCAAATGATGTAATTTGAGTGAAAGTATACATAAACCTATATATTTTAGCCAAACTTGAGATTAACAAATTTTCTTGCTGTGCTAGGAAAGCATCTGTCCATACATTCTACACCCACGAATCCTGTCAAGGATAGAGGGGGCTGGAGCAAATCTGAGCACTCACTGGGTATAATGTGCGTGCATCAGGGAGTGTGGGACTGCTCTCCTGTAAAAAAAAAAAGAGCCCATAGTTGATTGTGCATTGCAAATGTAACTGCATGGTTACGTTTTATTGTTAGGCAACCTTATGCACAAAGGACAAGGTCAGATGATGTCCAGATCAACAAAGTCTACATTAGGAAGAGGATATGGAGGATGAATTGGTTGATAAAACAGCGGACTTTCCCACAGGAGACTGTGTACAGTTTGTTTTCCATGTGAAACTGATATTCCTCTTTGTACCTTTTATCCCTGACCGTTCCACAACATTAACTATTCACAGTACCAGAATTGCTCCTCAACCTAACCAAGTGTTTTTTGATGAACACCCACTGGCATTCTCCTATATGGCTCACATCTGAAGGTAAGAAACATATATGGTAGCTTTAAGTCCCTCTCAGGACAAGTGAAATACTAGAATTGTCAATCTGTTTAAAACTGTCCATAATTGAGAACTGGGGTTGAAACACATCTATGCTTACGTCCTCATGGAGATTTTCTGGATCAGAACAGTAAGCATTGTTAGCATCTCTTATATCTTCTTGTTATTGGCTATCTTGGATCTGACTCTCTGTTTCTGGTTTATTTTGTCCGTCCAGCCCACCCCTCAAAGTTGACGGAACTGGTTACTTAGGAATTAGGTATGAAACTCTGGTTGTCTGTATCTCTTTTTATGACACTGTTCAATGCAGTTCAAAGGTCGTACTACTCAGTCATAGAGTTCACTGCTTTTTCCCCACAGTTTATAAAAAAACAAACAAACAAAAAAAAAAACATCATATGAATGCTTTAACACATGATTTAACTTGTCCTTTCTTTCACTGTGGAGTTAAAGTTGGAGAGCTTGTTGAGGAGAAGCAATGTGAAGTAGTGTTTTTTTCTCAGCTTAAAGAATTATACAAACTAATTGGAGATTTTCAGCCCAACAAATATTATGTTTTTTGGGCATTGTATATCTTTATTGGAGGGAGAGTTGACTGGAAACATGAGGGATGCATCAAAGGTTAATTTCTAAGCCAAGTGGGCACCCTGCTTAGTATATGCATAATTATAAAGTACTACATTCATGACCACTGATTGGCACTTTATATCAGTTTTCAAATAATAAATACATGATCTTGAATGACTGCTGTGTAATAAAGAGGCCCACATGGGCATCTGAAATGTTGCGTGTCATCATATATGTCATACTGCACTGTTCAATTAATGGGTTCTCATAAATCCCAAAGTCACGTGGGGGAAAAAAGCGAAAAGAGAATCACAACACAATGTTTTTTTTCCCCACAAACAGATAGAAAAACATTGCTTCTTGAACAGCAAGAACATAAAGAATGAATGAAATGCTCCCCTGAGGGCTTGAGTAAATCTCTTCAGGCTCAACTCTATGAAAACTCTCTAAAAAAATGCACTTATATAGACGTAAAGCATGACAATAAAAAGGTTTCTTACTTAACTGCAACCATATTAGAATCTCTATTAGCATGGTGAAGATATTGTTTATTTATATATTTGTCAAGTGCATATTAACTGATCCTGAACAAATCGGTGAATCAGTATCTTCACTGTGTATTTGTTTTCCGCCCAGATATGTAGTGTTTGCAGCATTTTATCATACTATTCATAGTTATGTTTAGATAATCACACTACCTTGCCAAGAGTACAGAAAGATGGTAGTAATATAGTGGATGGTAAAGTTCACAAAGACAAATATAACCTAACCCCTAACCCCTAACCCTCCTAACCCACAGTCTTTCCCTAGTATTAACCACAGCACCCTTTTTTCCAAAACCATAGACTGCACTGATCTGAACCCTGCTGTGACAGTTGTGTGCTATGTGTACCATCCATCTAACTAAACCACTCCCTGCCATCTCCAATGAATCTAATAAATGTAGCGCTTCGTTCATTCAAATAATACATCACCTCTGAACAAAATCCAGGCAGTGATTAAGTTTCCTGCAGGAGATATTTGCTGTTGCAGTTTAGCTGTATAAAAATGTAATTTTTATGAAACAGGGTTGTCAGGGCTCAGAGGGCACATACTGTACAGAAAATAACCTGGAATGCATAGCATTTCTAGAGCCTTTCATCCCTTTGGACAAGGTCAAAGGTTCTTTTTAGGTCACTTCCAAAATGTGAAGAGGTCACAAGGTCCAAATATACTAGTGTTGGAACTACTGGTGTTCTAACCTCATTACTCTTGTCCGCCCTCATCCTCACTATATTATCTGACTTCAACAATGGATTGTCGGATGTAAGCACATTATTCACCTGATAAGCCATACACCATGTTCTGACTGGAGGAAAAGAGCAGGGTGATTATGTGCTTATTTATTTTCGCCAGACGTTAGGCCTGGGCTCTCTTCCTCCTGGATCTTGTTTCATTTTAAGGATGATTACGAGACAAATCACAAGGTTCAGTCCTCTCGTCTAACCTGGATATAAAGAAAAACCTTACATCAGCACCATCATTCTTATCACCATCATCTTAAAGTTTTCCAAGTTTGATATTTTTTGTTTAAGAGTAGTTTCTTTTCACAGTTCTATCAGACTCCAATTACACAGTGGTCTACTGTTTGAGTGACTCTTCCATTTTCCTTAACCCTAAAAGTCACTAAAAAGATCATGTAAGGCTGGATAATACCCTCTCACCCAGCTCAACTGCTGTAGTTTCCACACTAGAGCTTCACAGTCTTGAGAGAGCCCTGTGATAACAATCAGCTGTACTGATCTGTAATGACAGGGCATGGTAGAGCACATCTGAATGATGAATGAGTGGAAAGCGGGGCAAAATGGCAAACAGGGAATCCATCTGGCCAGGAGAGGGCTCTGGCTGTCAGGAAACTAACAAGGATTCTGCATATTGAGAAATGTCAAGATTCAGAGTGGTGATTAGCTTGGCCCGCCATCGTGTTCATCATCCTCTTTCCTGTTTTCTACCTCTTCTTTTTTCTCCTTCCTCTTCTTCTTCCAACCTCATCCTCCCCTCTATCCTGCACACTAAGACACCAAGCATTAACACCCTGGTCTAGGCTCTGACTGCTGTTGAATATTTCAATATAGCTCTGCTTATCCAGCAGCCCCTATGACCTGCCTGGATGAGCGAGGGAGAGGCAGAGATTCGCATGGCGAGCTGTGGAATGGATACTATACACAGTCATATATAAGTGAAGAACTTGCCTCGAGGTGAGCAACCACATGAATACCAGATCTCCCTGCACTCTCATTTGTGTGGACGGACCTCGAATTCCACATGAGATACTGAATTCCAGCCTTCATTTGGGATTTTTATTTTTCTGGATTTTGTTCAAATAGCAAAACCAAGCAAAAGCAAAAAAAAAAAAACTCTGCATTTTTTTTTTTGGAAATGCCAGTCAAATAGCCAAGAGAGTCAAAGTTTTCTGGTTTATTTTTTGTGAATTTCATTACAGGAGTCGGAGGGAGCGAGATATTGGAGTAAAGTATTGCACAGTCCAAGATGGTGTCATTCATAATGCCCTGTTCAGCACAAATCATTTCACCGTTGGTTAATAAGGTGGACTTGGGAGTGAGGGAATGAATAAATCTATAGCCAAAATACTGTTGAATAAGCACTCTTGGGTCTGCGGCTAACAAATATTTTCATTCTCCTTTGAAAATGCTCTCATTTGTAAACTTAACTTTATAATCAAAATATCTGTAATAAAATTTGTGTAGATGAATTAATTGCCCGACCAACAATTATCACTTAATTTAAGTGGTTGATTTCTTTTTTCTTGATATTGTGTTTGATGCTGCAGGCTCCCGGAACTGCTCTTCAGACCACAATGAACCATAAATACCATAAAACAAGACTGTCTACTTGTCAATATCTATTACCATTAGAGTGCTGGTTTTATATATGGAGTCCCTGCATCTTAAGCGCACAGCCTTCTCTGTCCTTGAGTGGTGACTGATGTGTTTCCAGAATGCACAATGAGGCGGGAGAATACATTTAGCATCTAATCCCACGGAAAACCCCCATTTTCTCATTGTTAGTGCATTTGACTGGGTGGTTAGTGATCTGGAGACTTGTGGGTTTGTTGGTTGCTGTCAACAACAAACAGTGTGGTCTCACACCCGACCAGTAAACTGTCGATCGAGGGGTTTGGGTCTGACTGTGGGGGGTCTGGTCAGTGGACAACAGAGAATAGGAAGAAGGGCCGGGCCCTCAGATCAAGAATAGTAGCCCAACATTATGGGGGCACTGCTTGGGGAAAGATTTGACTCCGACCAATGGAGGGGAGTTAAAGGATCATGGGATAGCAGCGTGGGGGAACAGGGAGGGTAGAGGACACCATGCTGCCTCTAATTGGTTTCTCTTTCTGGAACATCCATTGCTCCCTTTCTCTTCGAGAGCTGCTGTGCTCAGAGAGCCACAACTGAGAGCCAAGCAAAGCCTATTGGATTTAAAGGGAATCTGTATCTTAAAGGGGTTCTGGGTTGTGGGAGGGAGGGGGGCATCACAATCAATAATTCATAAGGCCTTTCCTTATTAGGGTTTCTCCTGACTGGGCTAGTAGCTCTTATGCCCAGCTCTGTGTCGGATGAGAAGCTTCTTGGAAGGCAAAGCCGCGCAGGAATTGCCAGCTCTGCCTTGTTGCTAGCTGCCTACTCTGCCATTCCCACCCTGCACTCTCACCCATTCACACAGTGTACATCCTTTTGTTACTCATGATTTCTCCAACACTTCAAATATGAATCCAGCCCTCTTAGCATAACAATGAGGATGCTATAGAGCACTTGATATGTAAAGAGGTGTTTGCATAGATAGAACAGGCCATTTTATAACCTTGTTTGTTTTAAGTTAAAAAAAAAAAGTTTTTTCAAATCCACAGACTGAGACGGAGAAGAGTTATTGTTTTATAATGTTGCAGTTGTAAGGGTTTTTTTTTGGCACACAAAGCACTTGACAATAATAAATGCCAAGTACATCAGAGTGGATGTCTGAGTTTAAGTACTGCATGTTTTGATGGGTGTATTCATTTGTTTGCCATGGTTCCTTCAAATACAACTCTTGATGATACACACCAAAACAGTTTCCTTTTCAAACGCAAAATCATCAACACCATGTTGAGATCAATGAAAAGAATGAAGTTACAATGATGGGCTCAGACATAAAAAACAAAAACAAAACAAGGCTATTGCGGGAAAATTCTACTTATAAAGTCGTCAAATACCACATCTGTGGGTTGTTTTAAATGGACTTGTGACCAGAGTAAACACAGCCCTTCTGTGCACTTGAAAGCACCATTAGCATCTGTGCAACAAGCATCTGTGTGGACAAATTACTGAATAACCTCACAGTACTTTGGAATCCAATTCCCCTGCAACAAAAATTACCTCTGTGAAAACCCTGAACTTCATATTTACTGGGGATGACAGGATATTGTGGTAATTTTTTTGAATCACAGTTGATGGCATCATTATGCAAAAAATATTGCTGGGAGTGCTATTATGTCCATGTCTGATGATAAGGCACATTAAGAGTTGCCATGTTAAAAGACAAGATAAAAGACACCTTAAGAGAAACCCTCTGTACCTGCCACACCACACATCCAAGGTGACTGATAACTGCAGAGTCATGGGGAACTCATGGCCAGGTCTCCTCTCATTAGACTACAGCTGCAGCACATTAAGAGCAGATGAATTACTCACCTGCCATGTGGTAAGATCTAATCACGACCCACGCAGCGCCTCTGGACTTTAACTCCCCCCAGGTTCTTTCCTCACGCCTTGTTTGGCTCATTTTCCAAACCCATAAAGTTGCCTAAACGCATTATCCTTAGCACTTGGAGAAGTTACCTTGCAGTTACTGCACCTTTAACCTAGGTGCATGTCAAGTCTTTTCCTTTATGTCTCAGCATTTTCATATGCTAAATATTGCCATCCTCTTACAGTGATGAATGTGATTCTGAATACATTACGGTTAGGGACCACGAGGGACAGTACTAGAGGTGATATTCCCAGATGCAGTGAATTCTGCATGTTCACTTAATGCCACTAAAAGTGACTGCTGTGCAGGTGGGAGCCACGATGCGAAACAGATAAACAGTGATTACACTCACCGTGATAAATGAAAGGGCAGCTCGCCAGTGTGAGGAGTTTTACTCACCATAGATCACAATTTGTAAGTGCTGCTTGCTCTGGAATGCCAGAGTGGAGTGGAAGCCAGCACTTTTTCATTCAATCAATAAGATTTTATGCAGTTGTATGCTACATTAAAAAGGTGGCTGCAAAGCAAAACACCCAGTTTCTGAGTACATGCTGTGAATGTTCAGCCTATACTGCCTTACTGACTTCATCCATCATAAGACAGTATGAGAGGGTCAGGGAAAAAAGATTACGTTTACTGAACAATGATGTTGTTGCTCCTCATGTCATCATTACAACTGTTGTGTGACAGAACACGAAATGACATAAGCATGTAACTGCACAAATTTACATACTGTACCTCACCATAATTTAGAGGTATCGCTGCCTATGGGCATCAATTCTGTACACTGTCTACAGACAGCTGTGTACCCTCCACTCTGACAACTGCTATGAACATCCAAACCCAGAAGAAGAGAACAGGAGAAGATATAGCATGTAACCACTTGAGGGTGTGTCTCTGTAGTCTTTCCAAAAAAAAAAAAAATCATATCAAT
>OMNW01035854.1:86002-130689 GCA_900303245.1 Selene dorsalis
GTGGGTTAGCTGATATAAATAGCTCCACTTTCTGTAGCTGTGTGTATTGTTAGTCAGTGTTGCTGTCAGAGCCTGTTTACGCCACAAACAGCCTCCTCCTAAGGTCTGCGGTCCTCATACTGTCACATGTGATTGGCCGTCTACTGCTCGATGGCCCATTCTGCCAACATGCTGCAGAGGGAGGGAGGAGTTGCAAAGCCCCAGAAGCACCAGCAGTCACTGTCATCTCTGGGCCCGGACTGTGGGTTTAGTGAATAAGCGAAGGTAAAGATTGATAGATGACATGAACAGAATGTTGTAGGGGAGATGGGGGTTGCTGACAGAATATGCTTCAGATTGGAGAGGTCCTGAGAGGCCTAGCTTGACTTCAACCACACATGACTAACTGCCCCGAAGGTAGGTAGAGAAAAGGCCCTGTCATAGTCTATTACTGTATCTCAGCTCTCGAGGCAACATTACAGCTACACAGCAAATGCATCTGCGCCTTTTGCACTGGGCGGAGGAGAGAGAGTTGGAAGTATCTGTGCTAGTTCAACTAAAATACGAGTTGTACTGCTTGTTAAATCACATGTTCACTTGTATCCCATGAGTAATATGTGTGGCACGTCTAAGACATGTGCATCATGAAAAGCAATATAGCATAGTCACATTATCATTCTGAAGCATTCAATAAAACCATGGCACATAAGCTAGATGTGCGTGAGAGGGTCAGATCAATTTAAAGTCATTAACCAAAACTATTTTGTGAGGCACAACTGACATAGAAAAGCATTTTCAGAGGATTTTGCTTGTATGAGCCAATCTGCCTCATGATATGCACCCTACAATGCTTTGAGCTGCATCAGCAGCACTCAGCCAAGCTCTACCGCAACACAACCCGGCTGACAGCAGTTGAGCGTGCATCTTGCGGCAAGGTGCATGTGTAATCCTTGTTCAGCAGCAGCATTAGTCACATTCTAATCTTTGCTGTATGAATGAAGAAGGAAGTGTTTGTGTGGTTTCCCTAATCTCCCTGCCAGAATAAGGGATCTTTAATATTCGAGGCTCTTCATTATGTAAATGTCTTCACTTTTTGATCCTAGGACTATTTATTAGCAGCTACAAGCTTGAACAACATTTCCTTAATGTATTACCAAGTACAAAAAGACAAAAAAGAATGAATATGTCTACTACTGATAATTAAATCCTGATACCACACATGGGCACTATTACAGGGCCTGAGGGCGTGCCTCAGGTGTAGTGTTCTATTAAAATGAAGACACCGCTGATAGTGATGCTCTGACTGACATGGGTACCGATCAGAAATTGTTGACTTTTTGCAAATGATGGGACCAAGGGTCTTCCAGAACTGTGATCTGCCATCTTGTCAAGCACAATGAAAAGCTGGCATCAGCATGAAACACTCCACATCAGCTGGTAGCAGCATGTGTGCTGCACAGCCTGACATGAAAAAACTACTGATGCTCACTAGCAGTTTGATGCTGCTGCTTAAACCTCAAGGTGTTCTCACATTTGGACATACGAATAAAATGAATACGATTCTCTGAATATTTAGAATATCAATCAGTGGTGATTCTAGACTCTGGAGGGCCCCAGGCAAAGAAGTCCATTGAAAATCAAAAAATTGTCTGAAAAGAGAAAAATAAGACAATGTAATGTGGGACTTAACTGCTTTGAAACTGAGGGATTTCATCTACCTGGGCTGGCTGCAGCAAGTAAAGTCTGTGTTGGCAGCACCTCTCTTAAGACACACACATCATCCCACAGTTTTGGGGGCAGCTGTGCTCTGTATAGTGGCTTTTGAGGGAGGTTTAAGGGAGTTTATTGTTGTGATTGCAAAATGTGCTGATATGAAGGGCCATCAGGGGTCTCTTTTTCCACTGGGTTGCTGCAATTATTTACATGGTTTGCCTCTCCTCAATGGGTGCTCCTGGCTCTGATAAATACCTTTGCAGAGCTTTTCCTGAATAAACTCAAATTACCTCAACTTTTGAGGGGCAACTGGTGTTTACACTGTAACTGGGTAGAGTGAAATGGCTGATATCAGAAAGAAATTACAATCAGTGACACATTGACATGACATGTTACAAAGTCTCCTGTAGATTCCTTGAATTAAGGTTGGTGATTTAAATCCTGGAATGGTTTATGCTACTAACAATGTAAACTACTTTATATAGATGGACACAATGAAAATACATTTAATGGTTAAAAAAAAAAAAATACAGCTAAACAAGGATTTTGTTCCTTGAGGTACAAATACACACATCACTTAGGTAATCTCATGAAAATAACAAAAGAAGAACATAAATCGATCCCCTGATCCAGTCTGACTTGTCTCTCTGCTGTATTACTGTATTAGACAGGCAGCAATCTAATTTGACCTTCAGCCCCATTGTATGGTCCCAGATCAGTGGGTTTTGCTGAAATGGCCAACAGATAAATCTCTGTGAAACTGATTTACACCCATGGTGCAATGAGATTGACTTGAAACTTCATAGAGTCTAAAGTGACCAGTGTATCTGTGATCATTATTATTACACCTTCCTGTATTTCTTTATCCAGATGGGTGCATTTCACTGATCCATGAAGTGGTCATTCAAGTGTCACTCCATGAATAGGAGGCTGATCAAGCGGAGGCTGTTGTCATAGCAACTGCCAGAGGAACACAGGTAAGGGCACGGATGATTGCCTGAACTGAAGAGTGCTTGATGAGAGGTAGGGGCCACTGTACAATCATGGCTCAGTGAGTCAGGTAACATGTGACAAAAGAGAAAAAAAAAATGGGGTGGTTCGGCAGCAATTCCCAAACGTCTAAAACTCACTGGTGTTTTGTCTGATTGACCAACCAGCTTGGTCCGCATTCACACCTTTTGACAGATCTATCTGAAATCTCACAGGATTTGGACACTGGCAGTAGATGTGCAGATGGTCAGTAGAGTTGGAAGCTGAAGAAAATGCTGTATATCCACTGCATGGATCTTCATCATGGTCCTCTACTTTAGGTCACAATACTTTCTCTCTTCCAAAAATTTTACAGTGTTAGAATTTTTTTCCACTCCTGACATTAACCTTGTGCAAGGTGTTCTTTGTGTGAATCATGAGGATGCTGCCTCATGTAAGATTATGGCTCTACAGATGACCCATTATTGATTCTCACATAGAGCAAATAGTCAGCTTAATGTACCAAGCCAGCGAAGCAAAACTGACATCATCCAGCCATGGCCCTTATTCCCTAGCATGGCACATAGAGATAAATGTTCTTCTAAACAAAGGAGCTTATTTTTTGAGCCGTACCCCTGGCTAATGGATTAATTGTAGTAAATAACATTTTCTTTCTTCTTTTTATTGATTTTTACAGAGTCTAGAGGTTGTACATATCACCGCACATCCACATGGCCCAAATAACACGATGTGGAGCTTTTATCTTTCCGCGTGGAGCCCTGTGTGAAGCCTTGTGTCCATGCTGTGGTGTCAGGTGTTGTCTGGGTGAAAACTACACAATAGGCACTCAAAGTCAGAGGCAGCCCTGTGAGAAAGAAAAGATGTCAGCGGATGAAATGAAAGAGCGAGACAGCTGCGTTTGTCACACAGGGTGTGAGAGATTTGGAGTGTGTGGATCTTAACCTTAAATGTTATCAGCCAATTAAAAGTACAAAAGACATTTCTATTTTAGACTATCTATCTACATATCTATGAGTCTTTTCATGCATCTGTCTTCTGTATACCAGCAGCATGTGGTGACTTTTATAGATCAACAAGAAACAAGAAGACCAACTATAGAGTCCTGTGTTATCCTGCCTCTGCTTCAGACCTCAGCAAATGATTGGTTAATGGAAAGTAAGAGATATATCACATGCAAGCTTAAACGTGGAACATAATTAAAAGATGAATATTATGTTAGGTGGTTAACTGAAAATATGTCTGAAAGCTTAAATTGGATTTACCTGAGTCAAGGACGGTCTGATAAGCACACTTGTCTGTAGCTAGCTTTAGATGGTTAAGGGTCCCAGGACTATACATGAAGGGCATGCATCCAGAAAATATTGCATCCCTTTCTGCTTTACAAGTCCATTTCGAAAGGACACACCCACAAAAAAAATCATTAACGAATGGCAGTTAAGCTAGCTTCCAGAGACAATAGCCTATTGCCACCAGTAGTGGGCAGTAAATGATAAGATGAATGCAAACAGGCAATGTCAAATACGAACAACCATTATGGTAAAGGATGGTGTTCTAAGGAGAGATATAAGTAGATATAACGTCCACTTTTTTTATCATTGTAACTGATTGCTTATTTTTACCCTTCACTTTTGCTACACAGCTTGCCTTGCTAGTCTAGACAGTATGTCACTACTGTTTTAACTGCATGTTACTCACAAAAATCAAGTACATGTGTACATGTGGCAGGCAGACAGTCAGACTCCTGTTCCTCACTGACCTTTATGGACAATTTTAGAAGTGGTAGAAACTCTGTGTGAAAGCATCATGTATCTGCTCTCAGTCAGTGTCTGCAGTCTTCTTTTAATGCACATACATAGTTCTGACAAAAACATTTAGAACCCTGGCTATACCCATAGTGTACATCCTAAAGAAAACTTGTACAGTACTGTACAATACTCACATATGTGTTCTTTGGTTTGCCTTGAGTGATGTTCTTTGCCCTCATGTATGTTTACACAAATATTTCCACCCATTGCTGCTAAATCAGTAAAGCAGAGAATCTAATTATAGGTCCCTATACTGGGAGGTTTTTCCATTAAATTATTGGCAATAATATCATCCAATTAGTACTTGCCTCTAATTATTATTTTTGCACCACAAATACACTAACCCTCCATTTCCATGTAAACAAATGGGGCATGCATGAATACATTTCATCACAGCTCAAGAGTTGCTGATCATTTAAGAAATATAAATATTAACATCAGAGTTTCTATTTTAAGCACCAACAAGTAGATGCCAAATGCACACAATGATAAATACACATATCCTGAAGTGGTCATGCATATTCATGTCATCCCGCTGGGCATTCATTACTAGTCCTGCTAGAATATGCTATATATTTATACGCAAGAGATGCACAAAGGCGCATACATCTCCTGTATTTACACAGTATGTTTGTGTGTGTGTATGTTTTTGTATGTGGGCAGGCCAAATGATAACATCCCAGATCTGCTACATCTGGGTTTAAAACATGTTGAAATGCTGCATTCTAAATCAACCGAAACTGTTTTATTTGTGATTTTCTAATAATGAATTAAATAGTCTTGTAATTGGTATTTTTCTATTTTGAAAATACTGAATTGCTTTCAGGCAAATACGATGTTTTAACAAACTGAACACGTTTCTTTCTCTAATTCCCTAGTTGCATTTCACAAACCTCTAACAGCTCCCACAGCCTTGACTACCCTACACTGCAGAGCAGCACCCAGAAATTCCCATGTACTCGCTCAGTCAGTTAGTATGAGCCTTGCTTTTCCAATATTACCAGACATACAGTGTACATGGTTGTTGTGACTTAACATCCACTTTTATTTAGCAACAAAAAGAGCAACACAGCACTTTAACCACTCATTTTGAATTCAACTTTCTGTTGATGAAATCAAACTTTTTGCAATACTGCACTTCCAGAAGTCAAAAACACCCCCTCCTCTTTTGTCTGTGTGGCTGCCGTGACTCACGTCCTCACTGCCTGACTGCGCAGTGGTGGATCAGCATGAATGTACACACTGTCTCCTTCCCCGATTAATTAATAACAGGTGTCAACAGAGTGGGAATTCAGGCAGCTAGTGCACAGCTTGTGCTTTATGTATCCCATTAGGTCATGAAGTCCGGAGCTTGTTTGTCAACCGACTTGTTACCAGCTGTGACAGTGTGACTAGTAGTTTTCACCGGTCTGTCTGTATATGTGTTTGCATGTGAGTAGTTTTAATGTATTAGTGGGCCAGCCTTTAAACATGTGTAATCCAACACTGCTTTGCACAGACTCCAATGCCGGATGACAGTTAGGTCTTGGTTGTTCAAAACGGTTGGTTGAAAGTATTTAACACTGAGATAGCATCACATCTGTGAACAACACAGTCATGAAACTTTGCTATATTACATCAAAAAGCTCAAGAGAAGCCTATGTAGTAACCATATGGTAATGACTAGTGAGTCATGGACTGATATGTCAAGTGTGATATGTGTAAATCTGTTTTTTCTTCTCACTGATTCTCTATTGCTTTCTCTCTTTTTAGCCAAGAAATATGTTGCAACTTTTCTGCCTCATTTCTCGCTTCATGCTAGGCAGACAGTCAACAAGAAACAATACAGATAAATTGTCTCTTTTGGCAGCATCAGAATAAATATTTCAGCAACGATCCATGGTGCTGATGCAAGCAGATGAATTTAGTTGGACATTTTCAGCATGGGCTACCGCAGTCAGTTGTGATAGGCCGGCTTTTGTTGATGCTTGTCTTTTGAAATCGTTGACCTTCATTCATTTTCATTCACATATTTTGGGTCCTACATTTGTGTCCTGGCAGGACACTTTCTTCCGTCGCGGGGTGCTGTAGCAGTTTAAAAGGATTTAGTGTGTGGTGATAGATTTATTCATTTATCTGTCTGTTGTAATGTCACATCATGGGATGGCATATAAATAGCGCGCCAAGTTTCAGGACGTTTCTCATGTCATGTGTATCCATATTATAATTCATATAATAATTTGTATTCATATTAAACTGGTCTCATTCAACATCATCTACCCCCATGTGTCATTTACTACCCTTTTAATTAAGGTTAGAGGTTAGCCATTACAGAAATTATGTGTCATGAAATTGTACCACATGGAAAGTACAAAATGCACAGTGATAACACGCAAAATGACTTAAGTAACATGGTGTGTCATTCATTATGCCATGTGGCTGCAGCAGCCTCCTCTGTTTACCTTTTTCTTTACAAGATGCAAGTGTACAGTGTACGGACCTGTGTGTTTGACACTCTGAATGGGCCTTTGTTAGATTATTGCTGGACCTCACAAAGGCTGTGCTCAAATCAGCAGGGTAGACTCCAACCACCTACTTGCCTTTCAAACACTGTTGTGTGACACCTGTGGACCTTGGGTGAGTCTCTCCTGAATGGTGGTGGGCTGAGGTGTCACTCTAGCCTGTTTTCATCTTGAGGAACTTTGGCTGACCTCCAACCATTTCTCTGTGTGGATGTAGTGCACGCTCGGTTGGAAATGTTAGGGATGATGGGAGCATACTGCTGGTTCAAGGGAATATGGTAGTCTCATTGGTTCACTTACCTTCACTGTGCTGTAGCAGGAAGTGCTCGAGCCTGCACAGCTTGACAGAGGACCAGAGCCACACTCACATATTCCAGTGTGTTAGATTTCTTGTATGTTTCGAGTCACAATGCTGCAATTCACTGTAGATGCCTTATTTATTAAACCACTCATTAACCCTTTCATCATTCTATCTGTTCTTTTCCGACAGTCTCCCTATCTGGAAAGCTTTTGCTAATAATGTGTGTAATAATGAAATGTTGCAGTTCAGTAATTTTATTGGACATGTCATGTTTGAAATGTACACCTTAAGACAGATATGGGCAGTATTTCCAATACATGTATTTGTATTTCAAATACAAAACAATATTTTATAATTTGTATGTTATTGCAGTGATGAAAATACCTTGATATTTTGTATCAAAATTAGTATTTTCAATACTTTCTGTGAGACAATGTGGGCCTATAGGCTAATGACACCATAAGAACACTAGCTGCTGCTGCAGATTTAACTGCATAGATATTGCCTTGGTGTTCGGAGGTAGGATAATTGGGCTTTCCCGGACTTGTTGAGCTCTGACCGTCAAAGACGTTGACGCAGTTGAAAGTGAGTGGTTTAATGTTGCTAGTTTATTTCTAATATTATTTCTTTTAACCATGAATTGTTTGTGTTCTAGACAAGTTTCTTTTCAGTGTAATGTTAGTGTTGTTTGTTGATGCTAGGTCATTTAAACCGTGAATATTAGCTGCTGTCTTTCACTGTTAAGTTAATGTTAGCTCGTCACTTTCTGCTTGATTTCCATTGTTGCATAGGGTCACATTAGCGGCCAAATTAGCGACCAAAAATAAAGTATTTTATATGTATTTATATGTATATATGTAGTATTTTATTTGGAAATACATTTTCATATATTTTTGCCCATCTCTGCCTTTAGAATTTATATTTACAGTATCTCACTAGGGGTGTCCTCAACTAAGGATTTTCATGGTCGAATCTGATTTGTCAGATTTTGCCTTTAGGCGACTAATCGTGGAATCATGTTTTTTTTCCCTCATTGATTCATGATCTCATTTGTGACTTTTTTGCTCCAGGGAAAAGAGCGAAAACACCCAAATAAACAAATTTAATTCTTCAGTTGGCAGAAGATAACAATACAATAACAGGACATTCTCTATCCATCCTTTTCCTTATGCCACTCATTAGGCTCGCATGCAGGACATCACCGTCTCTCCTTTGATGACTGTGTAGCTATGACGAGTATAGTCCCATCGTTGTGTGGGCATTATATGCACATCAGTGCTTGTATAGTAGTATCAGGGCCAGGGGTCAAGTGTCACAGCACCATGGACAGTGCTATTTTTGTATGTAGTGGGTGCGTGTGTGTTTACACAGGTGCTGTGCTGCGCAATCAATAGACAGAGGCCGCGTCACTCAGTTTAATAGAAAAAACTTTTGGCCTAAATTCAAGGTGCCCTGGTGCTCGAGCACCCACTGTGACGTTTGTATCAAAATAGGCTATATTATTAGAAAAGAATTAGAAAACAAAGAAATTCTATGTAAAATCAGATGTTCAGCAGCAGCGAGCACCCCCATATATTCAGAATGGTACAATCTCTGTTCCATAACCACATAACAAAGAAATTCTATGTAAAATCAGATGTTCAGCAGCAGTGAGCACCCCCATATATTCAGAATGGTACAATCTTTTTTCCATAAACACATTTTGTGACGATTCGACGACGAAGTTGATAGTCGAATCAGACCTCTCCGAATCAAATCGTTGAACAGTCGACTATCCGGGGACAGCCCTAGAATGCACACTATGCAAAATGTATTTATTTGTAATAATCTTTAATTACAGCTGTGTGTGAACTGTAGTACCACTGTGAGAGAAGAGAGAGGAAGAAAAAAGAGAAATGAGAATGTGTCCATTTGTGGGAGTGCAAGTAGCATTAGATCTCAGGCTACCGAGTATTCATCTGTTATCATCCGTAAGCCCTGTTTAATGAAAGTGGTAGTAATCCTGTAGTTAGGCTCGGAGCTAATGCATCCCGATTGGCCTTTTTCTCTCCAGGCAAACCCAGAGGTGTCAGACTTCATCCGCTCCCGTCCTGCCGGAGGGGATATCACCGAGTCTGATAAATGATGAATTCCTAAAGGATCGCCTCCAGTCAGTCAGCAGACAGAAAATAGCTCAGAGCTCACATGACGAATGTTACCCTACCCACACACTACATTTGACCCCAGGAAAGACGGACAGCCTGCCTTGTTGTTATTTTTCCTCTATCCTTTTTAAACACCATGCTCAGCTGTCAGTAATGTTAACAATTACCATTTCCACCTACCAAATGGGTACGTTTTCAGCAGGCGGATTTAATTCCTTTAACATACGTGTGAATTGATTGTTAGCTTCAGAATCGTTAATTAAAACATGGGACATTTCCTGGCAAGCTGCACATTGATGGAGAGCGGATCATTAGTGGCCCTTTGGGTCCTTTTAATATACTCTTCCGACAGTGGGCAATTCAGCAGTGACTTGAGTGGGAGGAACCAACCCACATATCAACCTTGTTGACCTGTAATTTGCTGTGGATAGGATATCAGCTGCTCTAAAATAAGGAGACACCCCCTGGTGTTTCCCAACTATTACTCTTACACTAGCTGATTGGAGTGGCAGTGGGATTGTTAGGAGAGAAGAATTTATCTGTGGAGCTCAATGTGTATCAAAATTACAATGTGCATTTATGCATACTATTTAAAATACCAGAACACCAACACTTAACTGCTAATGCTGATCTAATGCTTTGGTATATTGCTGTATACTCAATTTAAACTAACAGCATGGACTGTAATAAGCCAAATACAGTATGTACAACCTTCACAAAGTCTGAATTAAAGGTCCTCATTACCAATTCATTATCTGCCTGCATTTCTGGACAAAGTTCTGTTGATCTGTTATGACTGGTGAGCCACTCTGAAGGCTATGTTAGTTCAATAGCAATGATCACCAATCCTAAAATCAATTACGTTCTTATTTCCCCACTTGTAAGTATTGGCACTTTGATAGATCTCATAACTTCAGGGTATTGCATGTAATTAAATGGACTGAAAAGGATCCTTCAGGTGACAAGGCTTTGCATTTCAAATGACCTCATTTTCAGAACCTCACGTGCTGGTGCAAACGGAGATAGAAAAAAAAAACCTTACCATGAACACATCTCACAAAGACTGGTAAGACGTCATGTGAGTGAATGTCCCTGCACATAACGCACTGTAAAAGGCTTGTGACCTTTACGAGAAGGAAGTGCTCACACTCCATTGAGTATGAACTCTGATGGAGAAAGGACATGCTTTCTGAGAGCACTATTTTTGGACCAGAAAAAATGAAAAGCTATGAATCAATAGGTTGTCTATTCTTCAACCTCTATGGGGCAAACATTTGGTGGTGGCAGTTCCCCTGTGGCCCCTGAACCCAAGGAACAGTGAGACTTAGTGTCACAAATCAAACGAAGCTCTCGATTGCATTTTCAACCACCATTGATTTCCGGGGTCTGTGGATGTCCACAGTTCAATCTGTGGCCCATGATTAAACACCAACTGCATGTGTGACAAAGTAGTGGAGGTTATCTCTTGATCGCCAACGGTACCACTGGGAATCGAATGCTGATTTTTAAGTGGTTAGTTCACTAAACAGCTTCTTATTAACGAAGCAACCCCTGACATGTGAGGGACTTCCACTAATCTTGATGAAATTACAATCAGAAGCAAAAAGATTGAATTGGAGCCCCACAGAGTACTACATTATGCTTCAAGAAAAACGAGGTTGAAACCACTGTTGCAGATTAAAGTTTAAACCACTGCCCCCTGATCAAGACAGCACTCCAAGATCCCTCAAGCGTAATGAATCAGGAATCAAGACGAAACTTAACCTTTTAGGGCAGAGAAGATGTAAAAAAAAAAAAACCCTGTAAAGATGGCTTTGTGAAAGCTTTTTTCAGCTCAACTGATTTCTGTAAAGCTGGTTTCGATCTATGGCTTTGAAACATTCACAGGCAAAGTCAACACAGCAGGTCACCTGGGCTTTTGGTCCTTTCTGTCCTAAACAAAAGGGCCATTGTGTCCTTTAAAATCAAATTAAAGCCCAGTTGAAAGTATTATGAAACATTAGAGATTGGCTCCTGTAGATAACAGTGTTTGTTCCTAACATCGTTCAATGGCCACGACAGATGCCTCTGAAACCAGAATTTGTGGGAATGGTAGTGGACACCAAACACCACAAGGATTAAAAAGCTACTGCCTTTTGAAATCAGGTTATAACACATATGGATCAACCCTTCCAAGAAAAGAAGAGGCTTGCGCCATTTAGCATTTTAGCTGGGCTGGTGCCCAGTATTATCTGCTAACTTGCTGAACACCCAAATAAAATGTGCAGTAAGGAGTTTTTCCCTTCAAGGAGGATGTAAACGGATGGGGCGCTCTGCTAGTGGATTTGGGGGAGCCAGCCGAGGCTGACTAATCAGAGGGTGCTTGGGAGAGCATTAAGACAGACGTGTGGAGGGGAAATGTGACACCTGGAAATTACACAATGTAATGGAATCAGCCAAGTGGTAAATGTAGCTTTTAAATAGGTTTTGTGTTCCCCATTAACTTGCCAGACACTGATTGGTCCTGACAGCAAGGGAAAGTGACGGTCAGCATGTTGCCCCCTCCCTCCAGTACAGCCCCTACTGCATGTGTGTGCACTTGCGCACACACCCACACACCAGAACACACAGTCACACACTGCACACACACACGCACTGCACACTATGGGACACAAAGTTCTTTTAGTTAGAGGGGTGTCTGGAGCCAAACAGAAGTCCAGCTGGAGCTGGGCACAGGTGATCACAACACAGTGGCTTTATTCTACCGTATATTTTTGTTGCTACAGGGGGAAAAAAAAAATATATATATATATTATAGTACTATTCTAAGTCTCTGTTAGTCTTTTATCATCAGTTCAGAATTCGTGTGCATATTACAGCAATTATCTGAATTAAATTTAATTCATTTTGAAATAAATAAACATTATTGTACATATAATTATTGGTGTTTTTGAGCTCCTACGTGTTTTGCTACAGCTCTGTTTACATATTCAAATCCTGAGGCAAAGGAATAATGTTCTTGTGAGAGCAGCTATCTATCAGTGTTGCTCTATTTAGGCTTCTAACCCCAAAAGTTAGAAACCTAATTAGACACATTTGACACATATTAGACACAAGTCCAGCTCAAACTAGTCTACAAAAACATCTGGGAACATTCAAGGCCATAATAATAGATGTTAATTTGTAACAAACTATTTAAATAGGTAAATAGTTTTGGACTGATTATATCAACATCAAATTTTGTATACAACAGTGGTATCAAAAATCTTGGAATTTCAAGGATATTGGAAATGACAAGCTCCCGACAAACCCCTGGTGTCCTATCCCCAGTATAATGTTATTTAATGATGGATCTAGCTGGAGTTAACTGTCTCTCTTTTAACGTGACAGCAAATGTCCAGACTGTGAGGCCGCACTGTAATGGGCAGTCAAGTAACCTCAGCGCTCTGCACGTGCCTCGAATCTCATAAACTCACCTAATCAGTCATTGCAGGCAGGCAGGCAGTGAAACTCAGTAGTATTACACCATGTAACACATTAACATACCCTATACTTGCATATTTATCCAAGTTACCGTATGCTTTGCTGCCAAAATTATGAGTGGGGGTAGTGAGTGCTGTTTGCCTTGCCTTTGCTCACAGCTTTTACATGTGCACCAACATGTGGGAGTAGGAACTGGCTCAAGGGGGCCCACACAGTGCCATGAAGCTCATGAGCCTCAGCCTTCACACAAACCCTGCAGTCCTTTCAATGCAAATGAGAAAGGAAAGGGCCTAGTTGGGTATGTTCAGTGTCTGCCTCTGTGCTTTTGCATTTCAAATGAATAAATGATAAAAGCCCACTTTTTAGTCAGCTGGTGACTGTCCTCTCTCACTCTTTTTCCCTTTTCATTTAGTGAGCAGCCTCACTCTCTTCACCCCTCATCCCATCCTTCCTGTCATTCTGGGTTTACTGTGACTTCCCCTTGACTGCATGATTATTTTTATGAATCTGAAGTCTCTTTTGCATAATATCGAAAGCTCACATTATCTGGCTAATTTGACCGGTTGTTGAAACTGTTATTCTGAAAATTAACTGCATTTATTTGAGCGCCCCTGAGGTTTGAAACTAGCAACAAGAAAAAGAAAAAAGAAACACATTAAAACACAAAAAGTATATTCTCACTGAAGCTAACAACTGTCTGTTCAGTGGAGCCATTTCTTAGAAATGTAGGCTTTTGGATCCACTGTGATCGGCAGGAGCCACCCTCTTCACCACTGTTTCCACCTCTGCTCTTTAGCCTTATCAGCCTGTGGTGAATGATATGGTTGGTGTGCATTGAAATAATGGCCCATTACTACTTCTCTCTCTGAAGAACACTGCAGGCCTGTAAAACCAGAATAGTAGGAGAGCATGATTGAACCCATGGGATGCACGGATGGAAAAGAATACATTGAAGTCAAACACCAATTAGTGCAGGCACTGAACTCTAGACAATCCGAGAGCGAGAGAAATAATTTTAAAAAGTATAACAAATCCTAATTTAAGAGTCTTATATCAGCTTTGTTGAATTTATGAATATTTGCAGAATTAGTGATGTAATGTATTTACAATACATGACAGTGCTATTCCCAGTAACACATTGCTACTTTGACATGAGGGAGTTAGTTTGTTCTCTATCATACCTGGGAGTCTGAGTATGGCCAGTGGAGGGACTGGTTATACTGAGCTTGGCACAAGGTGGAGAAATGCAATTGCCAATGACTAAAACTGTAATAATTAAACGTTGTGTCTTCTCAGCTGACTTTCTAGCTCTATTTCATCGATACACACTTTGAAAATTGTTTCCGCCAGTGGGTTACAATCTAACCATGAAGTTGCAATTACATTCTTTTGTGTGGCTTTCAATATGAAGTGAAGGATACAGCAAGTGTAACTAATTCATGTTAATTCTTTCAGTTACTTCATGTCAGGCTAAAAGAAAACTTTTTGTCTGTGCGCTTACACGACATACATGGTGAGCCTAAACTCATGTAGGTTTTGTTCATAGGTCGAGGGTGTGTGACTTATGCAGCTTCACTGAGAACATCCTGAGTGCTGCCGGCAGCCACCAGTCCTAATATTTAAGCTAAGCGCAACACATTCAATACTTACATCCATTCTGTCTTTCTTTTAAAATTTCTGTGTATATTCAAAAAAGTCATGAAATCAACAACACAAGCAATCTAACTGATTCCTTTCTGCTATTGTGTAAAGAAATTACTGTAATAAACAATTATTCTGTCATGTGTATAGTAATATCTTTAAAGCGATCTGCTTAACACTGGTGGTGAAAGATGTGAATATGCTGGGAGCCACATGCAGCCTCAGGCAAACACACAACTGTCGCATATTGCATTCTGTCTCAGCATAGTTGTAGGTTAAGGTGGTCAGCATCAATAAGACCACAAGATTTTATCCTATACCAAACCTGAATAGGATTTAAAAAAAGCAGCACTAAGACCGACTGGAACACAGAATGGCAAACAAGAACATTTCTATTTTATTTCCAGCTGAATACTTGGGCCTTGTATGAAGGTGACACTGAAAAGAAGCTTTATCACTGTGAATCCTAGATGATACTTTATTTACAGACAATTCAGCCGCAGGGACTCATTGAAGAGTTGCAGCATGACATTTCTCTCTGTATCATTGCCTATTCTCTCAGCCCAAGATGCTCAGTATAACATTGCCATTTGATGGTTTTGTGCATTTTTAGTGAAATAGAAATGCATGATATATTCAGATATTCCAGAAATATTGAGACTTACTAAGAAAAAAATCCACTAAAAATAAATAAGAGAAAACGTCTCAGTGATATTTTTTTTAATACAGAGAGAACAGCTTATAAACTTAGCACTCTATAATGCATATAAGACTTAAGGATTGATTTTTATTTTTTCATTACTGATGTCAACATGAGAATGAATACTGTAAGAATTCTAAAATACTTTTAACACGGATGAAGATGAAATTAAAACTTAATTTTTTTTCCCCCAACACAAGACACTTAATTTTGGTTGCAGACGGGTTGGTTGCAGAAGAATCTGGGACAAATTCATTCATTATTAATCCAACTTTTATTTCCACACTTTCTCATTTGATTATCTGCTGTCTGAAATGGCGACACTCATTTGCCTTCATATATTAATAATTCAGAATTTATACTGGTGTACAGACACAGATACTTTAACACTCACGGTGATGTTACAGCAATGCCTTTGTTTCCTTGTTGCGTTCAGAGAGACCACAAAATGATTTCCTGTCTCAATCACTGTGTGTTCTTATTGGAAACCAATAAGGGATGTTAAATTAATGTTAGAAACATATTAAACCACTATGACCAATATTTCTTGTTTTTTTGCACCTGACAGTTTTCTCATGGCGACCGTTTTTAAAGTCTGAGGCAGCAGCAACTTTACACAAACATCTACGCCCTCTTAAAACCCGAAATGTGTACTGAACTCATGGCTCCAAATGTAGCAGCACGTGTTTTCTGCCCTCACAATGCTATGTGAGTAGAAATTCTATTAGGCTCAACATTTACTACATTTAATCTTTAATGAGGCTGGTTCTAATTTTATCACATTTCCCTTTTTTCGAAGCATCACTCAGAATCGTCCACGCCTTGTGAGAAATCTGAGGCCATGATGCGAGACGGGTCTTATCAGGGAAGACAGATGGGATTGTCGATAGTTGACAGACATGCTGATAACGGATTTTGGTTTTATCTCCAATCACTTCATAGGCTGGAAAGCCTGACAGCCTGCATCTTCAAAGCGACAAAAGGCCAGAAACACACCATGCTCTGACAGATGGAGAGGCTGTGTTTTTAATAACCTCAGTGCCACCGCGGCCCGGCAGTGATGCCAGACACAGGGGTGCCAGCACAGGAAACCACGCTGCCATGCCCTCTTGGCTCTCACATCTGTAAGGCGGCAAAGATGATAAGATCTTCTCCAGCATTACAAAAATGTTAATGCGCTAGAAGGGGCTCTTGTGTTCTGGAATTTGCTCTTTCTGTTTGCTTTGAGATGTTAATTTCTCCGTTCCATGTGGTCAGATTTAAATGCGGCAGCCAGATGCTGGGTCACAACTTTGTGTCCTGCTGATTCTTATTTTGAACACTATTACGTTCACAGCTCCTCAAGGCTATACACTGAGGTTCAGGTAGTTTGGAAAGCTTGTATATCTGTTTATTATTCACTCACATGCTGCAGCCCCCCCACCCCCCAAGTAAACACAGTCAATGTCAGGTCAAAGCCATTTATCTTAAGTAGAAAAGCTCAGTTCCTGTGACGTCCCTGCAGCTGGACTGACACCTCACGAGCTTCAACAAAGCAGCTTTAACTGTCTCTGTGACAGTAGCTGTAAGAGCCTCAGCTGACCACGGAGGGTTAATGTGAACTGATCTTAGTCCCTCAACAGTGCGCTGAATTCTGATGTCAACAGTCATGTTCGTTTTTCATTAGTATTATGAATCACTGCCTCTGCTCATCATACTGTCGCTCTAATGACTCACTGATGTGGAGGTTAGCATAGCTAATCAACCCACCATGCCCTCAGCTCCCCCAGACCCAGCCCCAAACAACTCCTGCAAGCTTCTAGTGCTGCGATGGATTCCTCCAGCTAAAAATCCAGCAAAGAAAATGTAATCCAACAACAAATTCAGACCCTGCAGAGAAAAGAACTGACTATTGACTGGCCATTGATAAATAATGTACAACTCCATGGTGCAATTTGACGAGAACTGCGGAGCTGCACTGTTTAAAAGCATTGATAAAATCTACATACACATAGGCATGGATGATTATTATATTATGCATTCAGTAACAAAGATGGTGAAAGCACACAAACAGTTCACCCCAAGGCGTTAACAATATGTCCAAATATTATTTGTGTGCTAAAATGCCTTTCTTTTTCATTGCAAGCTACGATCAACAAATAAACACTAAAGCTTGGGGTACACAAAATATTTAATATATACCTGAGTTCTTATCCCATTCTACCAGTCCACATATTTTCATAATATAAAATAGTGATACTGTGTCCTTCATAAATACAATATGTAATACAGAATTACTGTTATACAATAAAGAGCTTATTCATTTCTTAGATAGCATTCACACTGGCACGAGTAGAGAGGCTCACTGGCCGTCAGGTTCTTGCTGGTGTGTGCAATCCAGTTGTTGTCTGACAAATACAGATTGCTGGTGTTACATAGAAATGACCCACATACATCTGCTGCAGCATCTCCATGAAAAGGCACATGGGCAGGCAGGAGACTCAAACCCAACAGTGTTGAAAAGTGGATGAACCTGACGATCTGACTCATTGAAGGAAAAAAACAAAACAAGAGCCTACAGGCATGCTAACGGCTTAGCGAGGCTGTATTTATGGATTTAGCCAAGCTACACTCTAAAATCAGCATAATCATAATGCTAAGGCTAACAGTCTAAAGTTAATTGTAGGTATGTTTAGCGAGTACACAATCTTAGTTTTGGTGTATTAGTATGTTAACATTTGCAGGTGGGGTTGACGGGAGTGCTCTTGTATTTACACGTCATTTTGACCTCATGATAATGCTGAATGACAAAGTGAAGAACTGAAAACAAAAGAAAACAAAGGTTTTACGAATCCAAAAGCAAAGACATAATCCATCACACCTCAAGGTGACATCAGAAGAAATAAAGTCAAGGATCACCAAAGTTGTTCCACTTGATCCTCTGTCGACCATGAAAGTCTGTGAAGTTTTACAGAAAGACTTCTGATCATTGTTGAGATATTTCCGTCTGGATCAAAGTGGCAGACAATAACTGTCACTTCTTCCACTGCAGTGGAGGAAGTGACAAATGTGTTAGCTCTATTGTTTTGTCTGAGTCACCTCCAACTAAAACGTAGAGTACAACCATAGTACAACCTGCCCCTAAAAATAACAGCAGACTGTTGACAAGCAGTGGGGAACCTCAGGCTCAATCTATGCACATCTGTCAGGCAGGTCTGAGCAAAAGCATGCTGCATTATTAACGATGTGCAGCTTAGGGAGAAGCTGGAGGCCAAGCCTAGGGATGGCATCTATCAAAGAGCAGCACATCTTTTTCTCAGCTGGGCTACTTCAGTCCGGAGGGTTGTGATGGGAAGAAAAGTGTGTTTGAGGGAGTCCTTCTGGATTGACCTTCAATTTCTTTAACCTTTATTTATCGCTCGTCCGTCCTGCTAATTTTCTTACATTACTGGCCTTCCTCGCTGCGCAGTTATACGCAGCTTTGTCAGACAACACACTTGAGGCTATTTTAGAACTCATTAGTTTAATTGGCAATAAACTGCAATTATTTTGCAGCTGCAAACTGCATTTCGAAGCTACTACAAACACTATTGGACGAGCAAATGAAAAGAATGCCAGCACCAGCTTCCCTGGATTTCTGCCCCTCCGTCCTGCACGGCTGTATGGAGAGATAATAATTACTGCTGAGGGGGTAGGCCAGTTCATCTTAAAAGTTCCCCTGCACCAAAGGAGTCAATTTCTTCTCCCCTGCTTTAACAATAATACATTTGTGGGCTTCCATGACTCAATAAAAAAAGATTAATAAATAATAACCTCAGTTGAAGGCACTTGGTCAACATTCATGTTCCAGCTTCTTCTCTGTTACACAGAAACCTCTCTATTCCCTGCTTACATGCATTATTTATACATTTAGGAATGCAAGTGTGTGGTTGGAAACCTTCGTGATGATAGGGGGGATTGTGTGCAAAACTAACTTTACAGTAGGAAGTCTGAAAACACAATTTTCCTTTAGAGTTTATACACCTCATCACATATTACTACTTGAAATTCCAAGAGAAGCTAAAGTATTAGGTAAAGCATAGTGTATACTGCATGGTAGCATCCAGTGTAGCAGCCCTGCACTATGTTCACTGATTTGAAATAAAGGCACACAGCTGTGGTACTGCACCAAAAGAAAAGCAGAAAATTGCAGAATATCCTCTCAATGAAAAATGAAGGTGGAAGGAGACAATCATATTAGTTAAAGAGGGAGACTAACTAAAGGATCAAAGCTCATTTGTGACCAGTTAATGGCCACCCTACCCAACTGGATGAGGTACCACCCAGAAAGACATGGTCTTGTTCAAGACTGGTGTATCGAAGGTTGCGCAATTAACCTCTGTGAATGATTGTTTACTACAGAGGGATGAATAGGTTTTGTGAGTGTGTGTGCATTTTTCTCTGCATTTTTTCCCTCATGTGTACATGTGCGCATGTGCATGTGTGAGTATCTCTCAGGCAATGAGACCTTGGACAGGAGAGTAATTGATTCAGAGAATCCTCAAATCAATTCTTGGACAGCTGGGGCCGAGGAGATTAGAAGTGAAGCACAGGCGGCCTGGAGTACAGTCAGACAGGTCCCAGAGCAAACAGTAATCTCAGGATTATAGACCTGGGGGAGATGTACCTGTTTTCTCTCATTTCGTTCCCTCTTGCTCTCCCAGCAGTGACAGTCTATATTCACTACTAACCACTTTCCCCCTCAAAACGCTGCACTCCCCTCTTCCATCTGTGGAGCTTGACAATAAAAAGGTGACTAAAAGCTCTTGCTGAAAATCGAGCTAAGATTTCAATGTGAGTGCATGAAAGAAAAGCAATCCGAGTTGATGTGCAGTAGACTGACTGATATATGCTGTTGGATGACTTTTGACCTTTTTATTTGCTGCCTTTTATTTAAATAAAGCTCATTGTAGTAGCCAAGTCAGAGGCTAGTGGAGATTATTTGGTCTTGTAGCTCAAAGGAACCACTTAACCTAATGAAGTAAATAAGGTAATGTGTTCAAAGGTCATTTGTATAATTGTTTTGGTCGGACCGAATGCAGACGAATATCGCAGACCTTTGTCCCATGGCTGGAATATATCTCATTGCCCTTTTCAATTGATTCAATTAAATCACTGTCAGCTTAATGGTGGAAAAATTGGCCTTACAAGGAGGTAAGGAGGAGTAATTTTAAAAAGAGCTCAGGAACAGACAGCACCACAGGCTGCAGTTGACACAGAATAAACCCTCATGACTTGCTCTGTGTGTCGTATTTGCAGTTAGACTTCTGAGTGCTTTTTAACTCTGCCTCTGAGCACCTATGAAAAATAGAGTATATAAAACCCTTAATTAACCAAAGCTCAGGAGGTCCGCTGAATGCATCTTTGCATTCACAAAATATGTCTCAATATGAGAGGCAATGATAGGCCAAATCCTTTACACTATCTCCAGTATTTTCCAAAACTACAACAGTTTCCTCTAGGGATCTTAATGAACAATGGAACAGCAGATCAGAGGGTAGTGGGCAGTGCATGCTCACCAGTTATTCGGTCAAGAAACTCTCGAGGGATGCTTTTCACTCTCATTAATATTCAGGGAAACCCACAGTAACTAAAAGTATTCAAAACTTTATATATTAAATTTTAGCTCCATATCTCCCACAAATGAGGTGTGAATACACCTTGACAATGAATCGCATCATGACTATTTTAATAGGCTGTAGGGCAACTGTTTATTTCCATGAAATAATGGCAGCTCTGGAATAAATAGATAACATGTTTGCAAAGAAAAACAACAGAATGCATACCAATACAACTGAGATAACACTACCAAATGAGCAGTTACCATAATGCTGTATAGTCTTTTGGGACAAATGAGTCACTCATGCCTGATTTATCAGTCTGTTCATCAAAATACCGCATGTTCCATTTGGCAGCGCGACACTGAAAATAGCTCTTATTTTGATTCGTTCGGCTTGCAGTCTATGAGGCTGCCATTGTAAATAAGAATCTGTTTGAATAAAGGATGAAGAAAAACGAAACTCAGCTCTAAGTTAAAAGTAGTTATAAGTGATAAGCAGAGGCTAAAGCGATCCTCCAGATGACTACGTTAGTTGATCAAGAGATCAAGCGCAGGTTTTCTAATCGGAGGAATGGCTGCCTGATAAAAACTATTTCTAATAAATTTGGTGGGGGTTGACCATTGACAGGACAAAAAAGGCCATTTGAAGCTTTCACCTTGGCCCCAATTAGTAGAAAAAAAGATCTAATTATCATAAGTGGGAGGCCTAATCTTCATAAATCTGAAAATGCCATTTCTTTGAGAAATTTGAGCTGAGACCTGGAGGTCCTCTCTTCACAGTGGCTTCTGTGAAAAGCTCAAATTGAAAATGTTCTGCTTGAGGAGATTAGAGGAGGAACAATGGCTGGAGGATGGATATCTCAGTCAGCATATTCCTGCTGGATGGAGTTCAAATGAGAGCCCATAACAAGATGAGACTTCTGTCAGCTGTGTGGTCACATTGATGAGAACGGTATCCCCCACAACACTCTGTCAAGGGCTTGACAGCCTCTTCAAGTGATTACTGTCTGATTAACTTTACAGTAATCACAAGATGATTCCTGACACTGAAGTGATGGTTGCGCCACAGTTCAGGTGCTTTAGCAGAAGCATCATTCCCCAGCCAGGGAGTGAGATCAGGCTTGGTTAGATGAGAGAAGTGTGTTTAGCACAGGCAGGAACATGAACTCAACTTACATCAAAGCACCATCTTGATGCACTTTACAGCCTGTCTGACCATCTAACATCAGAGCTGAATTACTGATGCTGGCTAAATTACTTTTGATATCTACCTATCTCATAAGTAAGAAGCAGATCTTTGAAAGTAATACTAACTATTTGTGTCTCACCTGAGAAGTTTAGCCCATGTGGGGATGGGTAACTTTCACATTTAAACCAATACCGATACCCGGTTCCTGGGAACTGGAACCCGTATGCAACGGTACCTGTTTTCGGTACTATTTTGTGTGTATGTGTGGTAATTAAAGTTATTTTGTTTATAAAAATCAGTCAAAACTTCAGAATTGTGTTATTTATTGTTATGGTTCAGTGTAAACAAGCAAAGCCGGCATAATGAGGAATCTTCCTTAACGGAAATATACGAGATCTAGCATTAATTCTCAGCCTGAACTCGGCCAATTTGGTACTCATCCCTAACCTCGTGCAAACAGGAATTCAGAGCCACGTTTGGCAGAGCATTGCTTTGAGCTATAGAGACAGTGACATCACCATCCCTAGAGCCACACAGCTAGTTTTTTTAAAGTCTCACCTTTCACTAAACAGGGAACAGTGAACTGCATTTCACAGCACTCACAGCTTTGCACCACATGTAAATCTTAATGCCGTTTATTCAACAGAAATGGTTAAATGTCAGTGAGCTGCATTACGACGATTGCCAGGAGTTTTCCACACCATAAAAGGGGGACTCCGGGGATGATGGTGTAGCGGTAGAATCTGAGAGGGGCATTTGCTTTGATTTTTCCAGAAATCAGATTTAGAGGAGGAGAGGCAGCAGGGTGGATGAGTGGATTCTGGTTGTAATGCACCACTGTATGTGTGCAGCGATCCACAAAAGGGAAGTTTCGGATCAGGAAGAGAAATTAGAGGAGCTCCTCGCAAAGCTTTCCGCTGCAAAGCCTGGGGTTTGACAGAGCCATGCAATTTTTATACTTGTCAGAATGTGTACCAGATGCATGACATGTAAATTGAACTGGCAACAAAACACTGCCACTGGGCAATGAAGGCAACTGAGGTCTGAAGTTCCCACTAAAATATCTAAAAGTATTCCCAGGGATCAGATTTTGAAAGAGCATGCTACTGTGGCTTCTGGAGGAGCTCTATTACTCTCTGCAACAGTTTGGGGTTAGAATTCCTGCCTCACTTGTCTAACATTGCCAGTGGCAGTCAAAAAAAAAATCAATGAGTCCAAAATAAGACTGCTGCTCCTCCAAATCCTCTATGATTACTCCCACATCACCAATAACCACTGCAAACACTGTCCTTAGCCACACTACCTCAGATAATCTGATATACAGTCCTAAATGACCCATAACTGAATATACACTTGTTTTAGAGACAGGGAGGACTCCACTCTGGCAAAACATTGTTATCTGCAATACATCAGATATCAATTTCTCCTTCATCTCTTTGATAATATGCTGGAACACAAATGGAATAAAAGTCCTGTAAATCTAGCCATTGATATCTGCAAAGTGTTCTCTGACATTTGGCTTTTTTCTTTTTTAAATCAGCTACCTGGAGCAGAGCAATAATTTGGCTGCAACCTGAGCTGTTTTGGTCACATCATATTGTGCAGGACTAGGGCAGGCGTGTAGTGTTTTTATGCATATGCTAGCTGGCATAACCTCCAATGTGGAAAGCTGGGAGGAGAGAGAGACATGGCTGCAGTCCAAACACTGGGAGAAAGGAAGAGGAAAGATGCAGAGCTCCTTCTCATGATCAACACATCAGCTACCTAGGCTTAGAAATCCTACTCTCAGATGCAGTTTAATTTATCATGATTCTGTGGTTTTTAAAGGCATCATTTGGTGAGAGGTCTTGGAATTTACCTTTTCTCCTACCCCCACTCTCAACCTCGGCCTTTTGTAACATTTTTTCTGTACAGCAACTACAAATGATTTTCTACATATCTACAGAAGACAGCTGAACTTTTACTCAATTCATGCCGCTAAAAATAGTGATCACAAAAATAGTGAAAGTAATAAAGTGAGAATTTTTCAGGTCACAAAAAGGTGAGATACACCTATTACTCAAAAACCTGCCTGTCGTGTAATGGATTTTTTCCTGTATGATTGCTGAGCATGAAGGCAACATCTAAAAAGAGGCTCTTGCTCTCTGAATCTCAGGGTCTAACCAAGAAAACCGGATGTTTACATTTATATTATAGATCTATTTAGGTCTATTTTTTTAAACTCCATGGTAGTTTCACTAAAAATCTGTGTGATAATAAATGGTTTACAGTCATCTGCAACCAGACCAGAAAATCAGTGCAGTGATGTAATGTATATTACTGATAGCTGTGTTTTAGCAGTGCTACACTAAATGGATTTAAGCTGGATTTTCATATTTTTCAGACAAAAACAGAGACAAGACAGTGAGACACAGACTTGATGAACAAAAAATTACTGTTGTTTGACAAATCCTCTTAGAAATCAGCTTTTCATATACTTGTGAAATTTGAATCCCCGCCACCACATTTGATTTCAGGAGTTCCTTATGCATTCATGCAACCCCTTTTTCCAATTTTCAGGATAGGGAGCGCATTAGCGTGATTAGCAGGTGGCCCCAAATGTTGATTAACGTGATTTGATACACGGAGATAATTCTGCCTGATGCCTAATATTTAGCTGATCCAAAAGACAATGGACATTAATTATAATTATTACTAATGCTTCTGGCATGAAATGTTCTCATTACCTATTCCCATCTAATTTAACACAAGGAAAGGCAGAGCAAGAAAGAGAGAGAGACAGACTGATAGATAAGGCATGCCAGAGATCTAAATGATGAGAAAGACAAAAAAAAAGATAAACATACAGTTACATATAGAAATAGATTGACAAATAGATAGATGCTGTTCCAATACATCAGATTTTCTATATCCAATTTACAGTAATTACAGGTGAGTATTACCCAGTCACAATTCCTAAGAAAATTGGCTCCTCATTGCAATGCAGCAGTTGGATGGTTTTTTGTTTGTTTGTTTTTTTTTTTCAAATGAGAAATTGGTTCCTGCATCTGACACGTACAGTACTTGATTTATTATTCATTGATTTAAGGATTAACCGGTAAACAGGTAATGATTCAATCTGATATTACAAACGGGTTATAATTAAAATAATGGCTATTCTGTCTAAGAAAATCTTTAGATATTATAACAGATTATAATGGAAAACAGTTTTGGAGAAGCTAAAGGACATTGGAGCAGTTCAGAGCAGATTGGTTAGCATAGTTAGCACCTTTTTATTTGTTTATCTTGTTTTTTAGCTGGCTAAATGAAAACTGGTGTGGCATGAGAGCGCTAGTGGTTGTACTGATGCAAACTCTTGCTTACTGTACTGACTAGGTTTCATATTTCTTAATCCCTTGACATGCTCACATTTGTAGCCTTAGAATTGTGTAACCCTTTTGTTAACCTCTAGTTTTAGCTTTTAACGATGGAAAAAATCCATTGTTTAATACAACCAACACTCTCCTTTATGATGTGTGCAATCGGACATAGTTCAAGTAACATTCAGCTTGACATTGAGAGTAACACTGAGATTCTTCAAACCACAAGGAAGATGTCTCAAACTCTTGTACCATTTTTTCTCCTTGGACATTTCAGCTGATCGAGGACATTCTTAGCCTGTATTGAAAGACCTTCTGTTCTGTTAAAGTGAATTAACTGATCCTGAGGCAGATCTTAGAAAGTGCCTTTCCTTGAGATGATAGAAAACTTTGTAATGTCTCCCTATCCAGCATTCAATGGGAAAACAATAAACAGGCCTAGGGGGGGAGGAGACGGAGAGATTGATAGGCATGCAGCTCTGATCACTCAACCAACAGAAGCTCACTTTACCGGTCCCGTGCTTTATACACATTTGTGTTTATGAAATTGCAATCGATTGTTTCAATTACATGCGCAGTTGGACCATAGCGCTGTCACAATTGATGTGCTATTCTGAGTCAACCTTTGTTAAAATCATTCAAGTTGTAAGTGGTGTAAAAAACTTAGTTTTCAGTCAATTACTTTTTCATCATATCCCACTGTAGTCTGAAGCACTGCAATTATACAGCCTCAGCATTTGATGACGATGGTAAATACCAAGTTGTACCAGACAACAAAGCTGTAGTCTTTGAATCAACCCTCATCTTTGGACACAAGCTTCGGGTAGTGACCATGAGGAAAAGATCATGGTCATAAAAAAGTGAAATTGGGTTTCTCTGTGGGTGGCTAGACTCTTTCCCCAGGACAGCATATGGATTTCAGTGATCTGAAAACACCTTGGATTCAAACAGCCATGCAACTAAGGTACCTGGTCTTTGTGGTTGACCAGCTCTTGTAGGGGGGGGCGGTACTGGAGCAGAGTTATGACCTGATGGGGAGACTACATTTCCAAGAAAAGCACTTGTTACTCTTTAGTACGTGAACAAATACTGGACCCTGACTACATTTCCAAGAAAAGCACTTGTTACTCTTTAGTACGTGAACAAATACTGGACCCTGATGGAGAGACTACATTTTCAAGAAAAGCACTTGTTACTTCTTTAGTACGTGAACAAACACTGGACCCTCTAGCTGGAGCTGGCATTGTAGCCTGAATGAGGAGCTTCTTGAACTGCAGCTCCCCCCACCTCTAGTTTCAGCCAAACCGTTGCACAGAACCTTAAAGGGTTAAAAACATCATTGTTGGCAAATCCATTACATGCAATATCTTTGTTAGTTGGAAGTTCACTGAATGGCAATGGAAGCCTGAGAGAGCAACATGATGTATACTTGCTGGCAAATGTTACCATGGTATCAACCTCATTGACAGTGTATGTAGGGTTTGTTCTAAATTGATTATTGAATTATCTTAGTTGCATTTAAAAATTAAGAGAAGGCAATGACAGCTTCTCTATATCACAGAGTTATCCAATCGCTTATTGATGTGTTTAAACCACGAAATCAACCCTAGGATTGATGGCCATAATGGATCAATCAGCGACATACAATTTGTCCAAAGGCTATATTGAAAGTGAAGGACCAGATATGGTGTGGTTGTATAACCACCATCTTTTACTAGCTTCAGTCAGTTGTTATGGTTTTTTTTCTTTATTTATAAAATTACTGTCATGTATTGATATCGTTTTTAAAAATGTGTGCATTAAACGTTGCCACCGAAGGGGTTTGGTGTCAGGGCTGGTACTGGATGGTGATGTGATCCTCTAAATACAAATTACACAAGCACTGACGCCCTAATCTTAACTTAACTGAGAAAAATTAAATAAATAAGCAAAGTGACCTGCAGTTTTTGCATCTGTTTGGTGCTCACCATCATGTAACCCTTAATAACAGGAACTTTACTGGTGAAAGGCCATTTTGGCTTCACTGCTCTGTCATTACCACAGGCCAAAAATAGATGGCTATAGACAATTTTGATCAAGTGTACAAAGCATAATTTTGGGGGATTTTAAAGTCCCCATGATGAGAGCTTTTTCACATGCCATTATTGCCCTTTTATTGCTCTACGAAGAATGGTTGATGCTATTTGGGTAAACCAGTTCCCCATTCTTGAAATTAAGGGCAAATCACATTGTAGGATCAAATGTTTGGTTTTGTTGCTTCCAACGGCAATAAAACAAGTGCTGCTGCTTTTTGTGTAATTGCACTCTTAAATGTATAATCATTGCATCTTGCAAAATGACCACGCAACTTCATACGTCACCAGTGACAGGAATGCAAAGAGAAATATATTTACACATAAAAAGAGAATATGTTTTGTCGTGCAGCTCCGTCAGGTTATCTGCTGTTAATTACTACCACTGCACCTGTGTTTGATTACTGTCTAAGAAGCTGATTCCTGGGCTCATAGCGTGTCAGCACGGCCTGTCAAATAGGCTCCTGATAATAGGGTAGCAATTAAATGCTCCTCTCTGGGTTGTAACTAGAATACAAAGTGAACATGTGAGTAAATTATATGATGCAGTGATTCTGGAATTTAATATTTATGACCTGTTAGCAGTAGCGCCAGAAAAGCCAATGGCAGACATGGTTGGTCAGCCTGTCCGTCACTCTGTCACTTTTGTCTGTTTTCTGTGAATATTCATGGTCCACAGAGGACAAATCTTACTCCTTTTGGTGACCTTCTCATTTTCCCGCTCTTGCCAACATTTTGCTACTTGTCACGAAATGTGAGAATCTAAGGGACAAATTGTCCCCAAATTTTAAGAATAAACTAGTGTTTCATCTTTAAACCAACTGGTCATTATATTTTTGACAACAGTTAAACAAGTTGGTGGTCTCTTCTCTAGATTGATTACTGTTTCAAGTCACAGTTATTTCTCTGATTCCTTTTTTTCTTTACTGCAAAAATCTGAATTAGTCGTAGGTTACACAAGTTCAATCAATAGAGTTCCACACAATAATCCACTTCTGTTGTAATGTTGGAAAATCAAACAACATTTGTTCTACATGTGTCACAAGCAGGTTGAATGCACTGATTTTCTTTCTTTCTTTTTTTTGTACTGAAACATGTGCGCACGTACGATAGTCACATCGCAGGACGTGTGATGTTTTCTCATTTTTTAGAACATGTCAACTTTTGTTTCGCTTCAGAAAAGCATCTCTGAGCTGGCTCCTTGTTCTGATCTGCCCTGCTGCGCCGCTCCCCCCTATGCACATACTGTCCCTCACACACCACGTCAAAGATGAGCGATAAACGTAATAAACTAATGGCGTTGCTAACGGCGCTACTTTTTCCAGTAACCAGTAATCAAAAAAGTTACTTTTTCCCCCATTAAAACGCTGTTACCGTTACTGACAATAAAATGCACTACACATTTTTTTCAGTCCATCAACTGATCGGACCAACTCACTCAGTATTCCTCCGCACAGGCCGGCTCCGCGATGCGCTGCATCACTAGCCTCTTTCACACACCGCTAATGAGCTGATAGGTAGAGTGATACAGACCCTGCCTGTTCAGAGGAATACTGAGTGAGCTGGTCAGTTCCAGATAAACGGGTGGGTTGGTTGTTGTGTTTTTTTAATATCACAATATACACTGCAAACAAAAAGAAAAAAATGTCGTGCAGCCCTAATGAGCACGATAACTGAGTTTTCTTTGCCACATTCTTATTACGTTCTTTATGTCTTCTCTATGTTCCTTATGTTATTTAACCATTTTATATAAAAGCAATTAGGTCAAGTTTTTGCTACAAATCTTGTTTCATTATTTAGGAGCTGCTGAAACCTTTGAGACTGTAGCTGTAATTAAGTGTATGTTAAGTAAAAAACAAACAAAGAAAAAAAAAAACTTTTTCCCAACTCATTTGTCCTTTCCCACAGCATACAAATCCCCTCCCTCACCCCAGGCCTATCAATTACTGAGGTAGCACTAAGTTGTTGATTGAAATTTCATTGACTGTACACAAATCCCTGGCCTCTAATTCACATAATTCCAGCATATTGTATTGTCATTAACCACTCACTGGCTGGTAAATACAAATCCTTTCACCTTTCACTTTACAGTCCATGCGTAATTGCTGCATCTTCTCCTCAGAAGTGTTCCCATGGGGAGAACCGAGCAGCACACAGGAAACAGGCGCAGTTGTGCTTGACACTGTAATATGGAGCTACAGCAAACTGGAGTTTACTTGGCAAGTGGAAGGAAGGGCCCTGCCATCGCTGACAGAGCAGACACAGTCACTAATTAGACCTTTGCAACCTCCCAGTGGTGAAACACTTAAATGTTTGGTCTTTGAGTTGAAACCCGATCTTTAAGGCTGTTCCCCAGTGGAGCCAGAGCTCAGTGGTTTATTTAACAAAATGGAGGCTGCTTACTTGAAACTGAGACGCTTCTGCTCTGACTGAAGAGAAGGATTTCAAAATGTTTGTCTTAAAAAACTGATGAGCTGATTGAAAGCACGACAAATTTGAATCAACCAACTAACAACAGAGTGATATACTCCTTTCAGCTGTCAATAACAATAAGCCAGTCGCTCTCTTACTGTCATTTCAAAGGATGTTGCACACTGTTACCAGGAACAGACAGGCAAAGGAAACAAGCAGTACTGTGCTTCATTAGACTATACATGTACAACAACTTCAATAAAATTTACCTTCTTGTCAGGTCACTCCCATATATTGACTGTAAGTATGCAAGTAAAGCAGGAGCACTCACTTGCACTATTTCCCACAGGGCCTTCAAGGGATGTCACCATGAACAATATAGGTTAATTAATTCCCACGAGACTTGTCCTGGTCCATGATGACTATCTCTGACAGCTGAGCACAGTAAGAAAAAAAATGAATAGAGAAAACCTTAGATACTGAATGAGGAGCAGGTCTGGAGCAGCGGGAGTATTAATGGAAGCAACATCATCTTTCTAAATAAAACTAAATATTCTCCAGGTTTTTTTTAAATAACAAGGCCTCAGTCCTTGCTGTAAACATTTTGTAAAGATGCTGGAATTATTAGAGGAATATCTAAAAAGACAGATTTTTTTGCTGGCAGATTTGAATATCTTGTTTTATTTCTTTTTATTCATCAAATATCTTGGAGGAATTTCAGTCAGTTGACAACCAAAAAGTTTATTTATCTTCCTGGCTGTGTGTTAATGGGAGAGGGGTTTTACATCAATGTCAGATCTTATGTATCTGAGAATCATTAAGTCTGCTTTATGGTTGCACCAGGAAACTACTCCAGTCCATTATTATGTAGTATCTATGCTGTCCCTCGGTTTCTGTGGTTATGCAGATGACACGTAACTGTAAATCACAACTGAAACAAATGATGCTGCAGGTATAAACTCCACTAATATTTGTCTTTTGGCAATAACTACATGGATGAGCAATAACAATCTATTAAAGTGAAAAGTGGATGACACAGAAATCCTATTAGTTGGCCCAAAAGGCAAAGACAGAAACGCTGAAATCCTTTTTTCGCACATATTGTTTAATTCTTTCGTTTTATTATCACCATATTTACCTATCTATGACATTGTGCTTTTCACCAGGTCGATTTCTCCTTTAATGTTCATTCTGTCTAATTTCACATGAACCACTCGCTGCCTGTAAGTACTTTGAGGTCTATTTGTTGTATGAAAGGTGCTATACAAATAAAATGTATTGTTATTATTCACTATTATCAAAGAAACTCAAGTCAGAACTTCTATGTGAACTCTTCTGATTTAACTCTCAAAAGTCTTTCTTGTGTAGAGAGCATATTATCTTCAATCCTAGCCAGAGCTTCCCATTGGAAATCTACTGATGGCACCCTCTAGGCCTTTTCTTCACTTCATGGTTTATTTTGTTTATTTATCAAAATGATCCAAGTGAGAACCTCCACTGAAAATTTACTTTAAACTCTCAGTCAGAACCCCCTCTGAAATGAACTGAACTGCTTTACCTCTCATGACTTTCTTCCTGTCAGAGTCAAACAAAATTCATCCAGAAAAATACTTAAAGGAGACATATTATGCCCTTTTTCCACAAATTAAAATAGTTCCCAGGTGTCTTAAAGAATGTCTTAAAAATGCGTGTGACATGCTTTGGTCAAAATACCCCAAGGATCAAACATCACAGCTCTTTTCATCTGCTCAAAACAGCCCTGTTCAGAACGGCTGGTTTCAGTGCCTGTCCCTTTAAACTCAAATGAGCCACAGCTCGTCCCGCCCCCTCTACCGGTACCAGTACTCACATGTAGGGGTGGTATTATGCAAATTTGAAAACTAATGACATCATTGTCAGACAACCGAGAGAACAGCACGTCAGACCACATGGATTTTAAACTAGGGAGCAGATTATAGATTTTTTTGTCATTTCTCACATTTTGGGGCCAGAAGGCAAGACAAACACCAAATATATGTTAAAGAGTAGGGTTGTCATGATTCTCAATGCTTCAGTACCAAGTCAATTCCAACATGCAAAAAATACATTGGTTCCTGCTTTTTTTTTCGGTACCGTGAGTACTGGATATACAACATTGCCCTCTACGTGCTGTGTCGATTCCTGTCGAGACTGACGCAGGCAGTATACGCGCATGAGTGTGAGCACGCTCCCGGTCTCGGTGCGGCTCGGTGCTACAGTTGAATCACAGTCTGTTTGTTATGTGAACGTGGCTGGACCTCGTTCCGCTCCAACTGCCTGGTGTACGCCAAAGTTTGAGGTCATGTAAACATGGCGTGCCACATGTCTTTCTCCGGTTAGGCTCTGACAGTCGTGCGGCATTTGGACCATGGATGTATGGTTTGGACCAGAGTGAAAACAAATGTTTGAACACGAACATACGATCTAAAAAATGTTCCCAAAAAACTGCCTAAAAGTGAATTAATGAGAACAGCTGTTCTGTTGTTTCACTACTTGAAGGACACAAGTCTACACAGACTACAT
Source organism: Selene dorsalis (assembly GCA_900303245.1). Classification (NCBI taxonomy): domain Eukaryota; kingdom Metazoa; phylum Chordata; class Actinopteri; order Carangiformes; family Carangidae; genus Selene; species Selene dorsalis. The sequence continues at coordinate 118,390 of OMNW01035854.1, forward strand.
CACTTTCTGTTTTTGTTGAGCCACATTTACCATTTTATCACTGTTCTTCAAGGTTAAATATGGAATATGTGCAGAATACCAAGTTGCAACAACAAAAAAATAATCCAGCGGTTGGGTTGCCAGGTTCGTTGGTGACTCTGCTGAGTGCATCAAGCGATCAGCCTGCACCATGTCCAGTGATGAATCTCATATCTAGGGTCAACGTGATATAATGAAAACAAATATTGCAGGAGAGTTTGACCGACAGCTAACATTAGCTAAGTTAGCAAGCGAGTTAGCTCACCGATTGAGGAGAAAAGTTGCCATTTTCGTGTGCGTTTTAATGTAAGTCCTTTACATGAGTCCATCAACATATGCTTCACCGACATTGACAATATTGAGTTTTTGCTCTTCTCCGGTCACTCCGCACCGTTTGCCGGGGCTCTGAAGCAGCTGCAGGACTTGCAGACTCTGCCATTTTACCCAGTGCCAGCCTAGCTGTGCCACGCATAGAGACCGTATTTGGCAACCCGCAATGCCCTGGATGCTATTGGCAGGTACGATGTCAACATGAAGTCATTGTCGAGCCCGTCAACATTTTTCAATTAATTAATTCAGACTAAATATAATTTTTTTTTTATGGAAAAGTGATACTTTTACTCTGCACCCCTCTAAATGCACCGTGGATGTATTATTTTTGAAAAAATATAGCTTTTAATACGTATTCTCCATATTCAACCTTTAACTTCATGTTGCTGCCTGCACTTTAAATTCTGTGCAGTTTGTGAAGTTGTATTTAAGCACAGTGGAGCTCAAATATAAGAAAGTTTGATGTGAAATAGTTTTTTAAACAAGTAGCCTTTTGAATTCAGAAGCACATGGGTTTTGTTTTTTCTTTTTTTAATCATTGAATAAGTATAGAGAATATAGTGACAAGCCTATTAAAGAGCCTTCAAAAAGTGATATTTCCATAATATGTCCCCTTTAAAAAGGAGCTATGGAGGATTTTTGCCGTAGCTATGCTACATTCTTACTTTAATTAAACAGCTTCGGAGTAACTGTGATGTCTAGATACATGACTTGTAACTCGTTACAGGGTGAATGGAGGCTCTCTGTCTTCCACCTGGTGTCTCTTGGCTGAAAACCAACCTTGCAACATTAGTGCAGTACATGGCCTCCGACCAGGTGTCCCAGCTTGCAAAATTCCTATTTAAGTCTCAAGTTTTATATATATACATATATATATATATATATATATATATATATATACATACATGTTCTGTGTTCTGATGAACGTTACATGTCTCCAACTCTTGATCTCGGCAGAGGAAATGCAGACTGTGTGGCAGAAATGTCTTGTCTCCTGTCAATCATTTTATGATCCCTTAGATTAGTCTCTCCATTCCTTAATGTGGGTCCAGGACCCCCAGGTTAGGAACTGCTGACTTATTCTGAAGGCGAGAAGACCAACTGGACATAAAATATTCATGACTGCACAAGGGTTAGTAAATTCATAACTGGTCAAATGTCTGCACATTATCCCATCACACGTGCACTTGGGAGTTCACCTCCAAACTAATGTGTAAAACAGTGAAGTTTTCCACACCACTTCAACAGATTTACTGTAACTCTGAAACAGTTCCAGGCTCCCATTAAACAGAATTAGCGTCAAACTATAACCACGCTGGTGTGTAAAAAATTATTCAAAGAGAGCATGTTTGATCTTTTCCACTCCATGTGGACAGCATCACACGCAGAGATCTACTGAATAGTGTCTGAGCGAGACTGACTCCTGTAACTCAATATATGCAAATGTCAGCCAGGCAAGGTTCACTTGTAGTGATTATCCACATACAAGATCTTTGATTAAACCAGCACGGTGCAGTGTACATTGATTGAAAGAGCACGTTTCCAAACGACCCCTCTCTCATTACAGTTTCTTTTCTTTAACCCAGTCAGCGATTACTTGAGTAAGCGAGTTGGTCATTTTTACACTGTGCTTCATGCATGCAGCCATAATTAGTCAAGCATTAAATAGGTGTTTTACATGTCAACAAGAGCACGCCTTGTAATCATCATCATTTAAATATCTAATAATAAGCCTTGCTGGTCTTACACACACACATGCAGGCACACACAAAGTTATCCTTATTCACAAACTCAGTACACCTTCATGGTTTCATCATTATGTTATCTCATCAGATGTATCCCAAAGGTCTCTTTAATCCGCTCTGGAAAATTGGTCTCATGTCACTCAAGATATTAAGAAACTCTGGAGGGAGGAAAGCTGCAGGAATATGAGACTTGTTGGTGTAACACCGCATGTTGTTGAGCTGGTGCTTTACATGGATCCACCCTGGTACGTAACTGATAAACTACCTAAATAATTGAGCTTAGTTTTTCTTCATTTTTAATTGAACACACTCTGGTGTCTACATGTTTTATGACGGGAGTTGCATTATAAAATGTGCATAAATGCTAACAAGAAAATGTTGTTTTATGTTTGGTTATTTGTAACGGTTAAAAAAAGATTGACATTTCAGACCTTGTAGATCTTGGTTGTGAGGCAATCATGCTTCAACGTGTTCCTTGACTTGAGTGTGACAAGAGGGACTTGCCCAACATGAAACTGTGAGTGACATGCTGCTGGTTGGTATATGTGCTTCACTTCACACTCATCCGCTCCTACGATGATGGACAGCACGCACACAAACACACATCCATCTCCACTGGGAGAGATGTTTCAGGCATAGGCCATACAAGACATAAATGATCCATGGTGCCCGAGGAATATGTTACAGTGGGGTCGTTCATTCGTGTTGTCAGCGCTCTATCTCTGCTCTGCTCTTTCTTCCAAAAGGCAGAAAAAAAAAAGAAAAGGCTTCAGCTCCCCTGCTGCCTTTCAGCTTCTGTAAGCACTCCACTGATTTGCTACGCATTATTTTTAAATTCCTTATCATATGTAACACAAAGGATAATCCCGGACTCACATCAACAAAATACCATGGTGAGAGTTTATCTCCTACGGTTAATAAACATATTTTCGCAATTTAGGCAAGCTAGTCCTCGTACAACGCCGGCATGAATGTAACAGTTCATAGGGACTCTGGCAGAGACATTAATGCAGGAGAGCAAGTGCGCTTCGTAACATAATTAAAAGTTGTCCAGGGGTAGGGACCGCTGCAGGGTGCAATTACTCATAACTGCCAATGTGATAACATGAAAGTCTGCGGATCACTGTATTGTGCACAAATGCAAACACGTCTCAAACGAGTGAGACACTTTCTTTCACAGGTTGTCTTCATGTGTGTATGCGCGTGCCAGTGCAGGACTCGTTTACACACACACAAACACACATGCACATACACAAAATAAATAAATAAAACACACACACTCTTGTCTAAAATGAACGTGCTGTCTCTGACTAACATGTTTATCCAAACAGAACAATAAAGTTGATATAAAATACGGTAAAAACCTCCAGGTCTCTGAAACTCTTGTTGATCCTTGTCTCATATTATTTGTCAAGCTCATGTCTATCCAATATTAAAGCTACATCAAAACAGACCACGTTGAGGATAGTAATGCCAAAACCACAGGTTCACTCGCTCTGTTAACACCTGTGCTTTCATGATACCCATTTTACGTTGGTGCACATTTTTTAATGGGCCATTGATTTGGCAGACACAAACGAAAACAAGGTGGAAATGCATTCTAAAGCATTTAGAATGTAGTTTTGAAGCCACTAAGCTTGTCTGGGTTGGATGCTGCATATAATTAATTTCTCATTGTTTGTGTTAGACAGGGTCGTCGAGGTTAATTGAGTCTTACTTCAAAATTCTGGCTGGGAGCCACACGAGTAGTCTTTACTGTATATTGGTTTTAATTATTATAAAAGGAGTATGCAGCCATGCCTTGCCAAGTCTAATGATGGCCAAACGCTGTGTAAACAACAACAAAGGCTGGCCCTGTTCAACTGCCTGCGCAGTATTAGCCGACATAGTGTCTAATCGTACTGTGGCTGTCACCACTGCTCCCTTTCCGTCACTGATAGATAGGCTACTTGAGTGAACTAAGAGGAGAGCGAAGATAACCTCTGAAACAAAGCCTTGTGGGTATTGGCTGCTGGAGTCTTTGCAAAGCATGTCATGATACTGGCCTCTCAGTCTGCCTCACTTTGAAGCGCTGAACACAGTAAACACACTCTAAGGATGCTTCACTGATGGCCTTTTTTCATAGACAAAACTAAAAATCCATAATTAGCCATTTTACATAGATTCTTCTTATAGTCAACTTCCAGACCTGGTGCTTTACAGAAGGTCCAACTCTCAGGGAGAAAATCAGTGATGATGTTCATAGGCTGGGGTGATCAGCATCACTGTAACAACACTGTCACTGAGGATAATAAAAACAAAAAATCTTATCTACACAACTGTTACAGCAATATTTCATTCTTGTTCACTGTATTGCTACATTACATGAAGGATATCTGTACAGCTGAAATGATTAGTCAATGTATTGATTTGTTCATTGACAGGTGTGTATTTAACTGTCCTGTTGTTGCAGTCTAAACCTCCATTTGGTTTTTGTATGATCTGCCTCCACTATCTCAGGAAATGTTAAATGTTATATAAACTAGGACATTCATATACAGGTTAGTGTATAGCTTTTGTATTTTCAAGAAATTTACCAGAGCCTTTATCTTATCTTGTCTTTCCCTGATGTAAAATACTGAAAAAATATGAATAATACTTTGATTTACTGGGAAAAGTACATAAACTATCCTAAAAAATTGGCAGTTACAAATGGTAAATGCAGGAAAGCTGGCTTCAGGTCAGTTGCCACTTGACGATCGAAATCAGATTTTATCAACTTCATAGAATAAACATTTTGTGGCACTCATTAACTTCACCTATACAAACTAATTCAATCCAATACAACAGTCCCATTACAAACTACAGTGTTCAGTTTTTTATATATTTTAGCAGTGAGGTCATACTGTTGGTGTTGTACTGGACGACACTAAAATAAGAGATGTTCCTAACATACTGCCCTCCCCGTGTCTGTAAAAAGCTCTGAAACATCCTGCAATATGATGCTGTCTATTTCAACACCACCATGAACTACAAGCTCTGTAATAAACATATAACTGAACTCACACCCCTCTGACTATGCCAACACATGGTGAATATTAATTACTGAGTAAAGGTTGAATTTATGGAGGAGCTGTTGTCTTGAATTGTAATAGAGTGTACAAACAGGAAAAAGCAGACACCTTGTGGACATGGTGAAGCAGTAGGATTTATAGATGAATCTCTCTGTCTTTAAAAATATAATCTGAGAATGTTTAATTTTAGGCTTTGTATTGTGTATGTGGGGGCATGGACTGAAATTAAGTTTTGTAATACTCCTACACCAATTTTAGGCATTCTTGATATTATTTGACAGTTTGACAGCAGAGCAAACATTATGCAGCAACCGAACATGATGGTAGTTAATTGAAGCCCTGAAAGCTCAGAGAAAAAAACAAACAACAACAACAAAAAAAAAAAAAAACGTGCACTCAATCTGGCAAACGTATCCAGTGTATGACATTATTTAAATACTGTGACCTCAGCATGGGACAAAAACAACATCGTGATCCTGACTACATCCTGATGACTGTGTGAGTGTGGGTCACGACTGCAGATGCATACGGAGCACACAGTGTCAAGTACAATCACAGAGAGTTTCGTGAGGAAATTAATCACTCCTTGATTGCACTCTATAGGTTCTCCAGCACGAGTGTTCAAGGGTGGTTTTAATTCCCCAGTTTCCCTCCTTGACCTCAAAGGTCTCCTTGAATATGGAGGACCCATCACTTGAAAGCTGAGGGACTTTGGATGTGGTTATAGAGGGAAATGTATTTTTCTATGCAACTATGGCGCTATTTATAAAAGCATTTATTTACTTAACTCCAAATATAGATACGTTGACTCAAAGGTTGTGAAACCGCGGCCTGAGATTTATTTTTTATACACGCTTTCAAACGGTTTCAAAATTTTAAAGATGACACTCAGTAGTTATTGGAAGACAGATGAAGGGGAGGATAGGGATGATAACACTAATAATTCAATTGATAAATCAGGTTGGTCAGGAATCTATTATTACTCCATGCCTTTCTCATCTATAACCAGTGGCTGAACCCCGCTAGCAGTCATTTCCCATCTCACAGACTGTCTGGATGACTGATCAGGGTTGTGATTGTCTCCCCTCTCCGCAACACACCACCGCCACATACGTCAGCAGCAGCACATACATCTTGAGCAGTCTGTAACTCCGAGCCAGAGCGGTCTAGAGCCCCAGTAAACGTCGCAATCAGTGCCAGAATTGGGCCAATTCCTCATAACCTTGTCTGCACATGGCACCTTGCCTTGAATCATAAGAGCGCGAGGCTGAAGCAAGTTCTCAATCTGTCAGCAAAGCAGCTATGTTTCCCCAGCACAGTTGAGGAGGGTAAATCGACATTTAATTATCTATGTCTGCCCACAAAAGCTGTATGGGCATTGTGGACCTGGTGTAATGGAGTTGCCACAAACCCTGTCGTGGCAGCAATATGTACGAGCAGCAGTTACATTGACACGGCAGCATGTCTCTTAAGGCCACTGTGCTGTGGCTGACAGCGACAGGTACTGTGTACAAAGCTTTTTAAAATGTTTTAATTCCATGAAGACACAGGGCCCTCACAAAAAGGAAAGAAATGTGTAATTGACATCTCAGGTGTGCTTTATTTTATTCACAATGAAAACCCAGATATGGAATATTTATTCACAAACATCAAGCTTCTATGCCTTCAAACCTATTTTTGATTTGTCACTATCTTTTCTTCTGGAGATCAATACAGCTCCCTCAGTTTGAACAGTTGACTCTGTGGTCTTTTGATGAAACAATCATCTTTTCTTTTAACAAAGCTAAAGCTTCACCCTCAGAAAAAGTGAATCCCATCACAAAGACTTGGGAAAAAAAGGCATCTAATTTATAACTACATTAGACCTAGAGATGAGTTCCTATTGACTCATTGTTGAGGGGAGATGTTCGATCTACAGCATTATGTTCAGTATGGTGACAAACTTCTTTGTGTTTCTCCTGAAGAGAAAAGCAAAATCAATGGTGAAAATGTTTCACATGATTCATTTTTGAGGCTCAATCGAAGCGCAGCAATTTGTCCAAATAATTATGAACAATCTTGGGTTGCACATCTTTTCCAGCCAATCATAGGCACCGTGGGGAAATTGATTGTCCTCTGTTTCCTCTCACACAAGCCTTAAAAAAAAGAAAAAAGAAAGAAAGAAAGAAAGAAAGAAAGAAATGAGTAACAAAATGTGTTGATCAATCCAGTCAACTGGGTACACCTCTTGCCAATGTCTCAAGCTTTACAATGGAGACTTGATGTTTCTGGAGCCATTAGTTATGACCAACTTGCCAGACGAGGCATTGATCGCTGGCCAGTTGTAAAAGCAACAGCAATCATTTCACAGCGGAAAAAAAAGTAGGGCTGACTGTGCTGTTGTATATGTATGTGTGACCTGCGTAAAAGGTGGCAGTGTAAATGACTTTTTAATTTACTCAAAAGCACAGACTGGACTGAGTTATTTCACCGATGGTTATATGCCTTTGTAGCAGTCCCCTGTGTCCTTCAGTGCCACTTTTTACCACAGATGTTATAAACCTATTAGGACATTGCTTCTACACTTCTGCCTGTCTCTCTCTCTCACTCTCTCTTTTTCTTGCTTCAACCGGGGCCTTGCACAGTCACTACTGATATCATATGAAAAAAAAAACTGGACAACCCATTGTGCAAAATACTACCATTTTGGATTTAAATGGGAGGGAAAAGGCACAACTGTGCATTCTGCTTTATCCAGGTTAAAGACACTGCACACTGCCATTGTTTTCTAATCTGAGAACTGATGAATATTCTGCTGCTGCTGCTGCTACTGAAAAGACATCGGCTCACATCAACCGGAGCATCAGCGTGCATGCAGGCCATATCATGTTTTGCATAAAACCTCAAAGATTTTGTCTTTTCGTTTCAATCACCAATTTGGAAGGCAACACAGGAACACTTGATCCGTAGGGTTAGGTTTTTTTTTAATTTTATTTACTTTTATTGCACTACATTTCAGACCTGGAGGCTCCAGTTAATAGTTTTCAGATTATGATTTTACATTAAAATATAAAATAACCTATAAAATTACAATACATTTTAACAGTTCATTGATTTACAGTTCACAGTGAGTTTTATGTAATCACGTGTTCCTTGCGCAAGTTGTTAGCAGTTAATGAAGAGACATTTCTCCTCTGATAACTGACTCAGGCCAAAGAAGTGAAATTATCCCATTTTTCACTCAAAATAGAAAAAGAAAATAAAAATGAAGGCTAATTTGTGTGACAGAACATTGTTTGTTTCTTCTGTCTGCCACATGAATCATTTCATGACTCCTCAGATTTATCTTGTGACCCTGTGTGTAGGGGGGGTGGTGGGAGGGTGCATCTCCTAGGCAGGGAACCTCTGGACCAAACTTAATTTGCTCCACCTCACAGAGCTGCAAAGATTAAGGTACTATACATTATTGGAGCAGTAATAATAATGATCTAAGAACATTTAAGGTAAAAAAAATCACATTATCTGCACAGTTATTGTTACTGTTGCTACTTTAAGTACATTTTGCTGATTGTATTTGTGCACTAGTAGTGTTTTAAATGACTTGACTTGTAATGGATTTTTACATTGTTGTACTGGTAGATTTACCTGAGCAGAGATCTAATACAAGCCCTGTGTACAACACAGGACACCCCAGCACAGCTCTGGTCTCTTCTAATAATCCTCCTGGCTCCACTCCCTTTATGCCAACACTGACAAAGCACATTTCTACTATTTCTTATAATGGCAGGAGACATTATAACATAATGTCTTGTCTTCTTGTCTTCATGCCTTTTTGCAATGACAGGCAGTGGCAGGGGTACAACACTGACAAAACAACTCAAATCCAGCCTGCCTCAACAGCTATTCAAACATTAATTGAGATAGTTCATCTTATGCTTCACATTTCGTTGGTGTGTGACAGCGGAGAGCCCTCCTGCTCCAGGCCTGACTCCCTCCGGTTATCAGCCCAGGTGATTGAGAGCACAGACCGCCATCTCTCCATAGAGGGCACCCACAGACCCAGAATGTCTTGTTTGCTAGAGCTGTGTACATTTTGCATTTGAAAGAGCAGCAAGTCAATGAATCTCGATAATGCGAGAGCCGGCCCACATAACTCACGTTGATAGTCCTTACATTGTGCCAAGAGGCGATAAATCTGCTCTGGGAGACATGAATATGCAGTGGCAGTCAGTCTGGCTTGTTCTTGCTTGCATGCCCCCTGATGCACAGTTTACTCCTCTCTCCCATTTCCAAACAGAAAAATAAAACCAATGAGCCGCAGCACTATCTCATCAGCGGCGTTTCTATTAAGCACAAAAAGATGTACCAGTGCATTTTCCAGAATATGCTTAATAACTGCATGATGTTCATGTACAAAAAATGCAATATGTGGTATGACGTTATTAAGATCTGAAATACGTATTTTTTTATTTGTGATGTCAAAAGTGTATATATTTTGCAAGGATAACAAATACTGTATCTGTCTCTACAGCTCTCCCACACCTCTCTTATCTATCTGTCTGTCTGCATTTTAAATTCTTCTAGATTTGAAACAGGGTTAATTAACCTGAAAGTATTTTTTAAAGAGAGTACCAAATGAATCCTAGAGGCTACAGCTTTCATCTCTGCAAACTTCATTTCGACCTTTTGATGCTGCTAGAAGTTTTAGTTTCAAGCAAAGTGCATAATACACTGAAAGCATCCAGGCAGTGCCATATACTTTGAGCCCTTTCTGCCTTCCCCATTGCAGTGGTGAGAGACATGATCAGCACTCTGCCTGTGTGACTGTGTATGAAACCTGCAGCTTGTATTTGATGGCTCTTTGTAGGGGATGAAAAATGGAGAGCCAGATAGGCACCAAGCAGTTGTGGAGGTTTAATGTACTCATTGACACAGACAGCACGTCTCAAATAACAGCGATAAGAAGCCTGCTTTGTCAATGGACCAATCCTCAGATGACACTTATTTCCCTTATGCAAAAAACCCGTCATATTCACGCTGCTGTAGGCAGTCGGGGGATTTCCTGTTTTTTTTTCTCTGTCGCTCTAATCAAATAAAAAGAAAAAGTAATTTTCCTCCCTGTGAGATAAATAAGAAATGAAAAATGTGATTCTCATGAAATCCTCATTAAACATCTATAAATCATAAATGTGAAGGAATGTATAGATAACGTGATGTAAGTGGACACGACAACTGGGAAAGTAGAGAACCGGGTCATTACACTGAACCCTCTCACTTCCATAAAACATCTTGGACATAGTTGACAACTATGCGTAACGACGCGTGCCTCTAGTGGCACCGTGGAAGGAGGGTCGTCAGACGCACGCAGATGCACGGCTCTCTGCACTACCTTCCCGTCCAGCACCAACTAGAAGATGTTTTTTAAATGAACGCTGTGTAACAAAGAGTCTTTTTGAACACGTTTGGACGTTCATCAACAGCCAGGCTCGTGCCACCGCCGTGCGCAACTGGAGAGAGAGCGCCCCTTTTGCACCTGCACAAAGTCTCCCTGTGTTGCACGAACTGTTCTCATCACTGGAGCGGGGGACTGGGGTGATTAAACTGCAACAAGCATTTTTTGAATGTGTGCAGAGCGCTCAGACTCCTCGGCACTCGTCGTGTAACGCGTTTCTGTGTTTCGGGGCGACACAATCATTTGAGGCGACCCAAAGTTCCGCAGGCGCAGTTCTCCTCTTCCACGGCGGTGCGGGAGTCTGGCTCGGCTGTTGCCGCGTTACTTGCCAATAGACAGATAGCATCGGCGGTAGGAGGGGATACAGAGACTCCTGCAGGCTAATTGTAGCAGCCTGCGTTCGCAGGTGTATCGCTGATCCGTCTGTGAGGGACTGGGGGGCTTCATCCAGACCGAGCCGCTCTCAGAGTTGTGAGTAACAGGAGAAAAAAAAACCGTGGGAGAATGTTGCACCAAGTATAATGAGCGTAAATTTGTCGCAGACACCAAAATCCACATATGCTCCCTCGAATTCAGTTTTGATGAGCAATTCTGAGCCGTCTTTGGAATTTTAAAAAGTGGATCCCGCGACTTTACAACCATGCGAAATACTTGGCCGTCTCCCCGGAGTGCGATTTGGGAATACTGGACATCGCTGATTACATGTCTCTTTTGGATTCAGTACTCTTGCGGGATGCCTCATGTTATTCGAATAGGTAAGTTCTTCCCATTTGCAATTATACACACAAACGCACACATATCTACATGCGTATACCCTGTACACGCGCACACACACATACGTTTGTACGGTAACCTTCAAATTCATTCCCCACTCAGCTGATCTCAGTGCGGCTCAGCGGCAGCGCTTAGTTTTAGGAGCAGATGAGCAGCTCCCTTCATTTACCATTCCCCTCATTCTAGGTGTGAGTGAATTTTCATTTGTCTTACAGTGGGGGGGGCAGAGAGCAACAGGAGAGCGGTGCGTTATAGCAGACGATTTTCTCTAAAACTGAGGATGCCTTCACCACTCAGAGACCACGCACCTGAAATACTGTGGGCTAGTGTGACCTCTATGCACTCTGCTTTGTCTGTTCCATTTTCTGCAGCCAGCATGTTGAGTCACCGGCTAAATTCAGGCTCGTTGCCATGCCTTCTGGAAGTAAGTTTTTTAATGACAGTCTGGTAAATGAAGAGCTACAGTTTGCAGTGAATAACGCCATTAGAAAGTTTCAAACTATTCTTTCAGGGCGAGATCAGGGAGGTTAACGGCTCCTCTCTTTTCATCTGTCCTTAACACCGCGGAGGCAACAGTCCTCACTCTGACTGAAGTCTCTGTCCTCGGCCACAGTGGGACACAAACACAAGAGGCAGGCAGCCACCGAGGCTCGTGCGGGTGTTGTCCATCTCTAATCACTCACTGTAGAAAACAATGTGATAATTGTCATTCAGGGGCTGGCCAGACATGAAAGATTTCTTTTTCTTTCTTTTTTTTTTTTTTTTGATAAGAGGCAGAAACAGAATGGAGATCGATACAGTTTTTTGTCACGAGGCAAATCGTTTTTGACATTTGGCGGAGTGCCATGCAGGACAATTACTCAAAATGGCACTGGCCCACATTAATATGCCACTTCAACAGCCGGAGAACAGGCAGGGAGTGAGAGCGTCTTAATGGCAGGGATGTGGT